>SJYQ01004918.1:463884-484462 GCA_006410935.1 Redunca redunca
CAGCTTGTGTTTCTTCCAGTCCAGCGTTTCTCATGATGTACTCTGCATATAAGTTAAATAAGCAGGGTGACAATATACAGCCTTGACGTACTCCTTTTCCTATTTGGAACCAGTCTGTTGTTCCATGTCCAGTTTTAACTGTTGCTTCCTGACTTGCATATAGGTTTCTCAAGAGGCAAGTCAGGTGCTCTGGTATTCCCATCTCTTTCAGAATTTTCCACAGTTTATTGTGATCCATAGTCAAAGGCTTTGGCATAGTCAGTAAAACAGAAATAGATGTTTTTCTGGAACTCTCTTGCTTTTTTGATGATCCAGCAGATGTTGGCAATTTGATCTCTGGTTCCTCTGCCTTTTCGAAAACCAGCTTGAACATCAGGGAGTTCAAGGTTCACGTATTGCTGAAGCCTGGCTTGGAGAATTTTGAGCATTACTTTACTAGCGTGTGAGATGAGTGCAATTGTGCGGTAGTTTGAGCATTCTTTGGCATTGCCTTTCTTTGGGAAATGTCACAATAAGGGTATGTAAAAAGGAGTGCTATGAAGGCACAAAAGAGATGATGTAAACACCCAGTTAACATTCCATAAGGACAGGAAATGTTGGTCTTCCTCACGATTGTATCCCCTACCTACCACAGTACCTAGTGGATCATAAACAGTCCTATATCATGCACCTAGATACACCAACTGTTATTTTTCTGTATAGGGGTGTGTGTGTAATATAATATATAAAAATTACATAAATTAAATACATGGTTAGATGGGGTTTCACAGGTGGCACTAGTGGTAAAGAACCCGCCTGCCAATGCAGGAGACATAAGAAAAGCAGGTTTGACCCCTGGGTCAGGAAGATCTCCTGGAGGAGGGCATGGCAACCCACTGCAGTATTCTTGTCTGCAGAATCCCATGGACAGAGAAGCCTGGCAGGCTACGGTTCATAGGGTCGAAAAGAGTTGGACACAACTGAAGCGGCTTAGCACTCATGCACGTGATTATATATATATTGTATAGTGTACATTATACATTGCACATATACCCCTATAAAGAGAAATAGCTAACCAGTAACAATTGGTGAATCTGTGTGAGTGATATGAATGTTAACTATGCTATTCTTATAAATTTTCTCAAGGTTTGAAATTTTTCAAAGTTAAGAGTCTGAGTGAACTCCGGGAGTTGGTGCTGGACAGGGAGGCCTGACGTGCTGCGATTCATGGGGTCGCAAAGAGTCGGACACGACTGAGTGACTGAACTGAAGAGTAGAGGAGATTCATGTTGATGTATGGCAAAACCAATACAATATTGTAAAGTAAAAAAAAAACTTTTAATAAAATAAAAGAGTAGAGGAGGGCTTCCCACGTGGCTCAGTGGTAAAGAATCCACCTGGCAATGCAGGAGACACGGATTCAGTCTCTAATTGGGAAGAACCCACGTGCTAAGGAGCAACTGAGTCCATGCACCACAGCCGTCCAAGCCTGTGCTCCAGAGCCCGGGAGCAGCAACTTCTGAGCCCTGTGCTGCAACCACTGAAGCCCATGTGCCTAGAACCTGCTCTCTGCAACGAGAAGCCACCACAATGAGAAGCCCTCACACTCAAGAGTAGCCTCTGCTCTCTGTAACTAGAGAAAAGCCTATGCAGCAACAAAGACCCGGTACAAGCAAAAAGAAAAAAGAGGAGGGGAAAAGAGACTATATCAAAAGACGAAAACAAGGGGGAGCCCAGGGGGAAATAGTGACGTCAGCTGAAGACAGAAGACAGAAAGGGGGGTGATGGTAAGGAGAAGGGACAGGATGACCTAGAGAAATATTTCTGATTCGTGTATATGAGTACTTTTTTCATATAGTCTATTCTATAGTGGAATATTCTTATTTCCTCACTTTTTTTTTTTTTATCATGTTGTGGTACAGGTTTGTTTTTTTGTTACCTGGCCTTAAAATCTTTTCAAAGCAGAGTAAGTAAAATGGAAGTGTATTTTTCGATTTACAAAAATAAGAAAAATGCTTTGAGTCATCGTGAAAGAATGAGTTTCTATCTAGTGTTAGCAGTTGGAATCCCACCTAATCTATCAAAAAGAATTTGTAAGTCTCATTGCCCTTTTGGAAAGGGAGCAGTACATGTCTCATCTAGGTAAAGATTGCTATATATACTATTAATTGAACAGTTACCCTCTACAGAGTATCTAAAGCTTTTAATAAAGCAATGATAGTAAAAGAAACCTTAGCTTGCTGAATCCTCTGTCCTATTTGAGGTGAGAATTCATTATCTTTTAATTTTGGAAAAGCTATGATGGTTTTGTAGTACAATGTTAATCTAGAAAATATCTCAGACTGCATCTTTCTATGCTGACAGATAAGACATATTCTTTTAATTCTCTACTTGTATCAATTACTATATTTAATTAGAAGGCTATTAGACAGTAATAATGACCCAGGGCCCAGGACACACACATACGGAAGAGATAAGAGAAAATATTATTTCATTCCTAGAGAGATAAGAGAAAATATTATTTCATTCCTAGATTTTTTTCATCAAAAAATAATTTCCCAAATGATATACATTGGAATATGTAGAATTCTTTAGAAATCTGAATGCATAGGCACTGGAACAACCACCAGGAAATGGCTAGAAAGAGATGACCCACTTTCAGAAGGGTGGTATTTTTCCAACTAATAGTATATGCCAAAGGTTAACTGTCCAGTACCACTCCAAGGCTTATGAGAAAGAAACACACAAGCAAGAAATGGTCGTCCTCTGAGTCCTCTGTCTGTAATCTTGGTTCCCGTTTGCCCAAAGGCAACATTATCCACTTTTGTGATTGTTTTCTGGTGTTTACCTCCCTGTTTCTAAGTAATATGTTTATAATATTGTACTATTTCTTTTTTCCCCCCAAGGTTTTAAACTCGGTATACATTTAGAGAACTGCTAATTGCTACTTTCTTCTGTCTTCCCAATATACCTGTGTCATAATTTCTGGCTGTCATTTGTGTCAAGAGTGTTCTGCCTATGTGTTCCTCCAAGAGTTTTATAGTGTCCTGGTGTCATAATTTTTTAAATAAATACTCAGTGTTTATACTATAAAATATTGTGTAACAGCTGATCATTACATGTTAACTATGATTTCATTTATTTTCTTATACATTTCCTATACATTTTTCCTAGACATTGTTTATATGTTTATTTTTTTAAGCACTTCTCAGTAACCAAACTTTACAGAAAAATAATAAACTACACTCAGAATATACAAATGTACTAGGTAATTTATCTATTTCCTTTTTTCTTCCTACTGAAGCCCTCTGTTACACTTGCTTATTTCACTGGCTAAGTAAAGGGTCAGTAAACTAGTATTTTTATAGGTCTCATGAGCTAAGAATGGTTTTTACAATTTGTAGTAGGTGGGAAAAAAATCAAAAGAATAATACTTTATGACATATGAAAACTCTATGAAATTCAAATTTCAATAGCCATAAATAACATTTATTGGATTACAGCCATAGTCATTGTCCATGGCTGTTTTCACGCAGAGTTGAGTGGCTGTAGCAGAGTTGAGTGGTTGATGGCTTGTAAAGCCTAAAATATTTATTATCTAGCCCTTCACAGGAAAGGTTCGCTGACCCCTGCCCTGGGCCCGCTGCAAAACTGTCTTCCAAGGACTTATGGTCACCATTATCCTGGAAATTCCCATTATTATCTCACTTCTGTTCTCACACTTGACTGAAATTTTGGCCAGGTATGGGATTGTAAACATTCTCCATCAGAATTGCAGGATGGCTGTTGAACTCCGATGTCATTCTATTCTCAGGCCTCTATATCTAGGCTGTGTTTTCTCTGGAAGCTTTTAGAATATCCTCTTTACTTTTGGTGTTCTAAACGATGGCATGCCTCAATGTGCATCTTTATTCAAATTATGCTGAGTAATTTCAGTATAATTTCAATCTGGAAATTCAAGTCCTTCAATTCTGGGGAATATTTTTGTATTGTTTATTTGATAAAATTCTCTCCATTTTTTTCTGCTCTCATCTAAAACTTTAATCTTCCAACTGTTCTGTTACATTTTTTAAATTTCTACTATTTTTAATTTTAAAAATTTTTCCTTTTTCAAGAATGCAAGATCTCGATTTTTTTTTTTTTTTTGGCCTTGATCCTTTTTTAACTTTATTTTTAATTGATTGATGATTGCTTTACAATACTGGTTTGATATCTATCATATATCAACATGAATTAGCCATAGGATACATGCGTCCCTTCCCTCTAGGTTGTTACAGAGCCCCAGTTTGAGTTTCCTGAGTCATACAGCAAATTCCATTTGGCTGTGTATTTTACATATGTTCGTATATATGCTTCCATGCTACTCTCTCCGTTCATCTCACCCTCTCCTTCCTTTCCCCCATCCTTGTCCATATCATTTTCTGAAGTTTTGTGGTTTTTTTTTTTAAGTTTTCTTCTACTTTCTACATTCTTTCCATTTCCCTCTCTGTTTATTTTGGTCTCTGTTCTTCATATTTAAGACTCTTCCTAAAATGATTGATGATCCTTGGCTGTTTATGTCAAAGGAAGACACAAAAAAGATAGTTGGTTGGCAGCTCAAAGTAGCAGATGTGGATATTGTCAAGCTTCAGCCAGTTTCCCTGGAGAAGAATCTAGTCTCCTCCAGGAGGAATGAGAAGTTTGGGGTTTTGAGGCCAGGAATTAAACTTGGGTGGCTTGTATTTGGGGAGCTGAGCTGAGGAAGGGAATTGAGTGTCTCACTTTTTAGTTCAGGACCATCCCCTGTCTTCTGAATAGTGATGTAGACATGACCCTACTATGCCTGGTAACCCAAATTCAGCAACTCTAACTTCTCCAGAGAATAGACTTGCCCATAAAATGAAAACCAGGGAGGGAAGATGTCAACGGCCTATCCAATCGTTAAGACTTTTAATTAATCCAGTTAAGCCCTACCCCAAACCTTCAAAGGGACTTGGTGCTTTCAAGTCTGAAACTTCTCCGAGTTCTGGGATTTGTCTTGCTTCCTGTTGGGTTCTCTACCATCCAGTCAAGCCTCAGCTTTCCTCTGTTCTAACAAGTCAGTTACCACTGTTCCCTTTTCCAGGATTCAGTTCACATGTATCATCTATTATAGTATCTGTTCCTATTCTTCATCCTATGAGTTTATGCCTTTTTTATTCCTTTACTGTATTTTTCATGATGTTTCAGAAGGGAGTACACCTTTTCTCATAAATTTTATATAGTCAATTGATTCTCACAAAATGCTATTATTGATTTTTTTATAGACTTCAGTTGTAACCAACCTATGGTTGCAGTCTATGAACAAGCTTAGTCCTGATAGGAATCTTGGTTAATATTTTCATTTACTCTGTGAAGTAAGACATGTGAAACACAAAGATTTATGTTAGAACTTCATTTCAGTAAGCAATTTCTGATAATTAATCATTTTCAAATACTGGAGTAATACTCCTCAGTTTTTCTGTGCAAAATGTAATGACTACAGACAAGATATACTCTTAAGTTTAATCTGCCCTATTAACAATTTTTATCACTTTTTTTACTCATTTATTTATTTATTTATTGGCCATGTTGCACAGCATGTGGGATCTTAGGTCCCTGACCAGGCATCAAACCCATACCCCCTGCATTGGAACACAGCCTTAAACACTGGACTGCCAGGGAAGTCCTCTGCACTTTCTTAACAGAGAACAAAATAATAAATCAAGCCCTAATTTGTAGGGGTTTGTGTTTGGGTTTTTTTTGACCCTGAAGCTTGAGGGATCTTAGTTCCCCTACCAGGTATCGAAGCCATGCTCCCTACAGTGGAAATGTGGAATCCTAACCACTGGGCTGCCAGGGGATTCCCAAATTTGTAGTGTTTTATAATAGGGATTCCCTGGTGACTCAGATGGTAAAGCATCTGCCTGAAATGCAGGAGACCGGGTTTGATCCCAGGTCGGGAAGATCCCCTGGAGAAGGAAATGGCAATCCACTACACTACTCTTGCCTAGAAAATTCCAAGGATGGAGAAGCCTGGTGGGCTACAGTCCATGGGGTCGCAAAGAGTCGGACACGACTAAGCGACTTCACTTTTTATAATAGACAAGGTATAAATTCTCCCATCATGGCCAGTTTTTAAGTTTCCAATGTGAAGTTCTTGAATGTGGCATTGGGAGGAAATGAGCAGTAATATATCTAAAGCATTTTCACTATATAGATAAAATAAGTTAAAAACATTAAGAGCATACATATTAGTAAAACCTTTATGAAATGCTGAGTTTTATATACTTATAAATACCTTTTAAAATCTAAATTACCTAAAATCTAAATTACCTAATTATAAGTTTATATAATTTAAATGGTAGATTTAACAACTGGCTCACAGACTTCCTAAAAATGTAACAGTTTAAGTACCAATCCCAGCACATCATTAAAGCACAGGTTGAGGTAGAGAGTCAGTCCACCGAGTTTAACCAGAATGTCCAGCTCCTTTTAAAGTCTGTTTCATAACTGAGGGATTGGTGAATATAGGAAAAATGGAAGCAGGAGGCCAGCTCTCTTTGTCAGTTTGATACCTAACAAAAGACGAGAGAGGGAACAGCAGCTGAAAGACAGTGAGGGGAGGTTACTATGGAAATCTCAGATCCAGGGGAATCCTAGTCAGTGAAGCCTGTGCCTTGGATAGAGGTTTGTTCATAAAATAGTCTTGGCCATGGATTTGATGAGGTTTAACTTCTTTTCTAGCAGCCATAAGTTTTTTGTTGCTTCCTGAGGCTTTCCTAAATATCTTCATTTAGAGTATTTTTGCTTTACATTTTTTTTTAATCAATCTTTTAGACATCTCTTGTGTTTAACAATCCCTGTTTTGCCTTCCCTCATTACTTCAGTGGAAAGGAAAAGTGGTATAATAAATGTGACATCAGCTATCTTGAGGTATGTCTCCCAAGCCTTTAAGAATAATTAAGAAAAATGTTAATCTGAGGCCTGGCAGTTAGTTAAATAAGATGCTATCAAGAATCTTTACTCCTATAACGGTTGTTGTTACACACGCTGTCACCCATTGCCATGAAGGGTGGCCTCTGTAAGTCCAACGTTCTTGGAACTAAAGCATTTCTTAGTCTTGAATACCCACAGTGGGGCTGGGGGGGGTTCTCCAGTCCTTGGAATCTGAGAGTTTAGCAAGTCTAGAGCTGCATACCAAGTGCTGGAGGGTTACAGGGTGAACAAATGTGGAATGAATGTGTATTTTAAAGACCAATTGTTCCTATTCAAATGTAAGTTCGAAGAGAAGGAGGCCCAGCCCTTGAGACTATTTTTAGTTCTGCTGCTTGAATAAGGACATCTTTGTTCCTCAGGTAGCAAGAACTCAAACCAGCGAAGCCCTTTCTTCACATCAAGCCAGCTCAGACTTAATTTTCCTCAGGAAAGGATTTGAATTAAAATCTAAATATACTAGTTAGTGTTTATTTTTTGATTAAATTGTTGTAGTATAGTTGTTTTACAATGTGGTCTTACTGTCTGCTATACAGCAAAGTCAATCAGCTATGCATATACATAGATCCCCCTCTTCTTTGGATTTCCTTCCCATTTAGGTGACCACAGAGCCTTGAGTAGAGTTCCTTTAGAGGAACTAAAGTTCTTGTTAGTTATCGGTTTTATGCATAGCAGTGTATATATGTCAATCCCAATCTCTCAATTCATCTCCCACCCCTCTCTCGCCCCCTGACATCAATATGCTGTGCTGAGAAGTCGCCTAAGCTGTATGCAACTGTATCCAGCTGTATGACCCTATGGACTGCAGCCGGCCAGGCTCCTCTGTCTGTGGGATTCTCCAGCAAGAATACTGGCGTGTGTTGCCATGCCCTCCTCCAGGGGATGTTCCGACTCAGGGATCGAATCTGCATCTGCATCTCCTGAATTGCAGGCAGATTCTTTACCACTGAGCCACCAGGGATAACACTCACCGATATCAATATATGACTGTTTAAAAGTGTTTTAAAATAAATGCTTTGAAACACCCATATCTTAGATTTGGGGTAGTTATTATTATCTTATATATCACCTATTCTACTACTGCATCACAGTGTATTAGGACAAACATGGTCTTTGGAGACGTACAGATTTGAACTTAATGCTTTAGTGCATTCCATTGGATAAATCATTTCGTCTTTCTAAGCCTCGATTTATTCGGATCTAAGTGGTCACGAAAATTCTTTTACTCGGGGAAAATACCTTGCACAACAATAAAGATTCACTGAAAAATTGTATGTGAAGGTGCCTGAAAGTAAATGGGCATCCAATAAAAGTTAATTTTGTTTTTCTTTCACTACCAACTCTGCCAAGTTCCATGGATGCTCAGTAAATGTTACCAGCAAAGAAATTTACTTCCTTTTAAAAACTGACACTACCCAACTATTGCCTTCTTATCTTCTGTTATTGTTACCAAACCAAATTCAGATCCACTTGCCCAACTCAGAGCGCAGCTCATCAGCTGACCGTACGTTGTGGTGAAGGAAACCACAGTGTTCATTGCAGGATACCAAACAAGGAGAAAGGGCAGCTAATGCTCAGAAGATCTGAACTCCTCACTGGCTTTCAGGCAAGGATTTTTTTTTTTTTTTTTTTTTTTTTTTGTCTTACTGCACATGGCATGTAGGAATTCCCTGACCAGGGAACAAAACCACACACCCTGCAGTGCAAAGTCTTTAACTACTGAACCTCCAGGGAAACCCAGGCAAAGATTTGTCAAGGCAGCATTAAGGCTGAGGGTCACAGAGTGCCTGCTCAGCCGGTGGACTTTCTTCTGTTTGCTTGGTGGTAAGGTAATAAATAAGCCGATGTTTAGGGAATCTTAATCATCAACATTTATGCTTCTAACCAGTTTGGGGTCTTAAGTGCTTGTGGTCAACATATAGTCACCATCTTTCACCTGGGTTGGCGGGGTGCAGGGGTGTCCTTAGTTTCTGCAAGACAACACAAAGATATGCATCAGTTGTTATATATATCCCATGAGGAAGAATTAGTTTTGTGACTGTTTTATCTCTGAACTATTGTTTAAGCTCTTATTACTTTTTTCCTTGACTGCTTTTCCTTTGATTCTGCATTCCCTCACTTCTCTAATTAGTAGCTGTTTGAGTCTGCTCTTTGGATCTTGAGGGACATCTGGGAGACTGAAGCCTTTTTTCTACAAACAAGACAAAGGAGACAAAAAAGGCCTTTTGCATTGGGAAGGCCCTGCAAGGTCCTGCTTGATTTCATCATGAAGAAATTTACTTGACTGAAATAGCAAAACAAAACCAAAACAAAATTAGAGTAACATAATGCCAAAGCCAAGGTATTTCCAGAGATAGTTTAGATCTGAGTTTAACTTTTCCCCCAGTTCAGGGTGGTCTCAGGTGGCTGTGGGGTTGCCACAGCCTATGATAACTTGAAGTGGGACCTCAGTTCCCTGACCAAGGACTGAACCTGGACCGCATTGCTCACCCTGGCACTTGTCTACTTTGAAGAAAGATTTCAACAAAGAGGTGAAAAGCAGTGAGGCAAGTAACGTGCTTATTAGGAGAGAAGATACATGCAGAGAAAGCATAGGCAGGCTCAGAGAGAGAGAAAGCTGCACACTTTCAAGGTGGATTAAATTGCTTATACAAGGTCAGTTCTTCCTGGTGTCGTCTGGCCAATCATCTTGCTTTGACTTTGAGTCCCTATTTAGTCTGGGTCAGGGCCCTCCTTCATTGGAAAAGACCCTGATGCTGGGAAAGATTGAGGACAGGAGAAGGGGGAGACAGAGGATGAGATGGTTGGATGGCATGACTGACTCAATGAACATGAGTTTGAGTAAACTGCAGGAGATAGCGAAGGACAGGGATCCCCTGCTTGCTGCAGTCCATGGGGTCCCAGAGTTAGATACAACTTAGCGACTGAACAACACCAGGACCCTCCCTTGTATGCGTGTGCATCATTTAGCCAAAATGGATTCCAGTGCAAGAGCCTCTGAGAAGTTACAAATTTGGAGTTAGTGCTTTACTGCATTACAGAACATAATATGGTCTGGCTCCCCTTCCCCTGAGCGTCTTTTCTGCACATGCATAGTTTAGGAGCCTCCTTGACCTCAAGAATGTGAAATATGTGGTCTCTATCTTTTATCTAAACAGGACTCAACTCTTCCTTAATCTTGCCATTATCTTTATCTTGAAACATCTGTCAGGACGTCCCTGGTGATCCAGTGGTTGAGAACCTGTCTTCTAATGCAAGGCACACAGGTTCAGTCCCAGGTTGGGGAACTAAGATCTCACATGCTGCAGGGCAACTAAGCCTGCTTGCTGCAAATAGAGAAGCCCCCATGTGCCACAACAAACACCCAGTGCAGCCAAAAAGAAAAGAAAAGTAATATCTGTCTACCGGGGGCAGAGTCCAGCTGCTCAGCCTAGGGTCCCTCTATCTCCTGCTTCAGGCGCACTTCTGGGTTGCTGGCGGTGACCTGTTTGCTAACCAAGATGGTGGCTACAAGGATGTGTTCATTTTGTGATAATGCATTGACCGATACAGTCAAAAATTAATTTTTTTCTGTGTATTCTTCTTCAATAAAAATATAAATATTTTCTCTACAGAAACCATGCCCAAATTCAAGCAGCGAAGAAGAAAGCTAAAAGCCAAAGCGAAAAGATTATTCAAAAGAAAAGAAGCCTCTCACTTCCAGTCTAAGCTAGTTACACCTCCTCCGCCACCCTCACCAGAAAGGTAAGGCATAATGTGGAACAGAGGAAATCTTAAAAATCTGATCAGTTTGGAAGCAAGTCACCAGATGTATCAATGAAAAATACAGAACGCCACTTAATTTGAATTTCAGATAACCAATGAATGATTTTTTTTGTATTGTCTGTAACATTTGAAATACACTCCAAAAATTCTTTTTTAGTACTTATTCATCCTTTATCTGAAATTAAATTTTAGCTGAGCATCCTGATTTTCATGTGGCAACCATAGTTTAAGAGTTCAAATGAGGGACTACCCCAGTGGCCCAGTGGCTAGGTCTCCAGGGGCCTAGATTCAATCCCTGTTCTGGGAACTAGATCCCACATGTGGCAACTGAGTTCACAGGCCGCAACGAAAGAACCTACAAATCGCGATGAAGAGGGAAGATCCTGTGTGCTGCAGCTAAGACCTGGTGCAGCCAAATAAATAAAAATTAATTAATTAAAAAAGTTTTTTAAGAGTTCAAACAAAGTAAAAAATCTCAAGGAATTGTGTTTGAGGTTTTGTCGTTGTTCTGTTGCTAAGTCCTTCACTATCTTCCGGAGTCTGCTCAAACTGATGTCCACTGAGTAGGTGGGTGATGCCATCCAACCATCTCCTCCTCTGTCGTCCCCTTCTCCTCCTGCCCTCAATCTTTCCCAGCATCAGGGTCTTTTCTAATGAGCTGGCTCTTCGCACAGTAACTGTTTTCTACTTTCCTACTCAGTTGTATAAATCTGGTAACTAAGTGATGAAAGAGGGGTATACAGCTGGAACTTAAACCTTCATTTTGGCAAAGTTCAGTCATTTATTCTCTGGGACTCAGGGCTTAAATGTGTTATTAAAAGAGACTCTGAGGTCTAAGAACTCTAGGGTGATAGTTTTCACAATCACATACTTTACACATTTTGTTTTTAAAGGTCTCTTTACAGAAAAAATTTTGAAACAAACAGACTCAAAAAATCAGTAAGCATGATACCATCCTTGACTCCTCTCTCTCCTGAATGTTGCAAAAGTCCCCCAGCTGGCCTTCCTATTCTGCCCTTGCCCCCTCTGCAGTGTATTTCAACAAAGCATTCAAAGTGAGCCTACTAAATTCATGTCATATTGGTCTTCTACAATGAAAGTTCTTTGTATAATCCACAAGGCCTTTATGGTCTGCTTCACATTATCCATTAATCCTCTTCCCTCCTTCTTTCTACCCTAGTCATCCAGCCTCCTTGCTACTCTTCAAACACCTCAGACAGGCACTCACCCCAGGGCCTTTGCACTTATTGTTACCCTTGTCTGGAATGTTCTTTTCCCCAAATATTTGCTTTGCTAGTTTATTCCGTTGAGGTTTGCTCTCAAAAGCCACCTTCTCAGTGAGACATTCTGTGATTACCCTATTGAAATGTTCACCTACAGGCAACATTTTACATTCCCGCTATCTTGCTTTATCTTTTTCTCCTTAGCATTTGTTCACTACCTGAATTCAGTTCAGTTGCTCACTCGTGTCTGACTCTTTGTGACCCTCTGAACTACAGCATGCCAAGCCTCCTGTCCATCACCAACTCCCAGAGCTTGCTCAAACTCATGTACATTGAGTCAGCAATGCCATCCAACTGTCTCATCCTCTGTCATCCCCTTCTTCTCCTGCCCTCAATCTTTCCCAGCATCAGGGTCTTTTCCAGTGAGTCAGTTCTTTGCATCAGGTGGCCAAAGTATAGGACCTTCAGCTTCAGCATCAGTCCTTCCAATGAATATTCAGGACTGATTTCCTTTAGGATGCACTAGTTTGATCTTCTTGAAGTCCCGGGGACTCTCAAGTCTTCTCCAACACCACAGTTCAGAAGCATCAATTCTTTGGCGCTCAGCTTTCTTTATACTCCAACTCTCACATCCATACATGACTACTGGTAAAGCTACAGTTTTGACTAGATGGACCTTTGCTGGCAAAGTAATGTCTCAGCTTTCTAATATACTGTCTAGGTTGGTCATAACTTTTCTTCCAAGGAGTAAGCGTCTTTTAATTTCATGGCTGCAGTCACCATTTGCAGTGATTTTGGAGCCCCCAAAAATAAAGTCTGCCACTGTTTCCATTGTTTGCCCATCTATCTGCATAGAGTGATGGGACCAGATGCCATGATCTTACTTTTCTGAATGTTGAATTTTAAGCAAACTTTTCCACTCTCCTCTTTCACTTTCAATGAGAGGCTTTTTAGTTCTTTTTTGCTTTCTGCCATAAGGGTGGTGTCATCTGTGTATCTGAGGTTATTTATATTTTACCCGGCAAATTTGACACCAGCTTGTGCTTCATCCAACCTGGCATTTTTCATGATGTACTCTGCATATACGTTAAATAAGCAGGGTGAAAATATACAGCCTTGTACTCCTTTCCCAATTTGGAACCACTCTGTTGTTCCATGTCCAGTTCTAACTGTTGCTTCCTGATCTGCATACAGACTTCTCAGGAGGCAGGTAAGGTGGTCTGGTATTCCCATCTCTTGAAGAATTTTCCAGTTTGTTGTGATCCACACAGTCAAAGGCTTTGGCATAGTCAATAAAGCAGAAGTAGACGTTTTCCTAGAACTCTCTTGTTTTTTGAAGATCCATTGTATGTTAGTCATTTGATCTCTGGTTCCTCTGTCTTTTCTAAATCCAGCTGGAATATCTGGAAGTTCATGGCTCCCATACTGTTGAAGCCTGGCTTGGAGAATTTTGAGGATTACCTTGCTAGCGTGTGAGATGAGTGCAACTGTGCAATAGTTTGAGCATTCTTTGGCATTGCCTTTCTTTGGGATTGGAATGAAAACTGACCTTTGCCAGTCCTGTGGCCACTGCTGAGTTTTCCAAATTTGCTGACATATTGAGTGCAGCACTTTCACAGCATCATCTTTTAGGATTTGAAATTACTCAGCTGGAATTCCATTGCCTCCACTACCTTTGTTCATAGTGATGCTTCCTAAGGCCTACTTGACTTCATATTCCAGGATGTCTGGCTCTAGGTGAGTGATCACACCATCATGGTTATCTGGGTCCTGAAGATCTTTTTTGTACAGTTCTTCTCTTTATTCTTGTTTACTCTTCTAGTATCTTCAGCTTCTGTTAGGTCCATACCATTTCTGCCCTTTATTGAGCCCGTCTTTGCATGAAATGTTCCCTTGGTATCTCTAAGTTTCTTGAAGAGATCTTTAGTCTTTCCAATTCTATTGTTTTCCTCTATTTCTTTGCATTGATTACTGAGGAAGGCTTTCTTATTTCTCCTTGCTTTTCTTTGGAACTCTGCATTCAGATGGATATATCTTTCCTTCTCTCCTTTGCCTTTCATTTCTCTTCTTTTCTCGGCTATTTGTAAGGCCTCCTCAGACAACGATTTTGCCTTTTTGCATTTCTTTTCTTGGGGATGGACTTGATCACTGCCTCCTATGCAGTGTCACAAACCTCCTTCTATAGTTCTTCAGAGGCTCTCTGTCTATTGGATCTAATTCCTTGAATCTATTTGTCACTTAGACTGTATAATCATAAGGGATTTGATTTAGGTTATACCTGAATGCTGGTTTTTCCTACTTTCTTCAATTTAAGTCTGAATTTGGCAATAAGGAGTTCATGATCTGAACCACAGCCAGCTCCTGGTCTTGTTTTGTGTAGAGCTACTCCATCTTTGGCTGCAAAGAATATAATCAACCTGATTTTGATATTGGCCATCTGGTGATGTCCATGTGTAGAGTCTTCTCTTGCGTTGTTGGAAGAGGGTGTTTACTATGACCAATGTGTTCTCTTGGCAAAACTCTGTTAGCCTTTGCCCTGTTTCATTTTGTACTCCAAGGCCAAATTTGCCTGTTACTCCAGGTGTCTCTTGACTTCCTACTTATGCATTCCAGTCCCCTGTAATGAAGAGGACATCTTTTGCATGTGTGTTCTAGAAGGTCTTGTAGATCATAGACCCATTCAACTTCAGCTTCTTCCGCGTTACTGGTTAGGGCATAGACTTGGATTACTGTGATAGTGAATGGTTTGCCTTGGAAACGCATCACTCTGTTTTTTAATACTGCACCCAAGTACTGCATTTCATACTCTTTTGTTGACTATGAGGGCTACTCCATTTCTTCTAAGGGATTCTTGCCCATAGAAGTAGATAAAATGGTCCTCTGAGTTAAATTCACCCATTCCAGTCCATTTTATTTTCCTGATTCCCAAAATGTCAATGTTCACTCTTGCCATCTCCTGTTTGACCACTTTCAATTTACCTTGATTCATGGATCATTCATGACACATATTTATTTAGTGTGTTATTTAACTTATTATTATTTGTTTACTCAATAAATATTTGTTATACAAGTCAAACTGGGAATTCTAGAAGTAAATGAAAAATTTGGCTTTTGGTAACCTCTGGTTCCTATGCAATATTGTTCTGGGGAAAGGAATGGCAAACTACTTCAGTACTCTTGCCTTGAGAACCCCATAAACAGTATGAAAAGGCAAAATGATAGGACACTGAAAGAGGAACTCCCCAGGTCAGTAGGTGCCCAATATGCTACTGGAGATCAGTGGAGAAATAACTCCAGAAAGAATGAAGAGACAGAGCCAAAGCAAAAACAATGCCCAGTTATGGATGTTCACTACCTAACAACCCACATATGTTTATTTTCTTTTAAACTTTTCGGTTTGTACTCGGATATAGCAGATTAACAGTGTTCTGATAGCTTCGGGTGAACAGTGAAGGGACACAGCCATACGTATACATGTACCCATTCTCGCTCACAATGCCCTCCCATCCAGGCTGCCACATAACGTCAAGTAGCTTACATATATTTTTTTTTAGCCCTCTTCGTAAAGCCTATGAAGGCAGGATTTTTATCTATTTTGTTCATTATTGAATCTCTGACACATATTTATTTAGTGTGTTATTTGATTTATTATTATTTATTTACTCAATAAATATTTGTTATACAAGTCAGACTGGGAATTCTAGAAGTAAATGAAAAATTTAGCTTTTGGTAATCTCTGCCTCTCAGTCATACTATAAAACTAGCTTGCTATTTAATTCAATTCAGTTCAGTGCCGTCATTCAGTCGTGTCCAACTCTTTGTGACCCCATGGACTGCTGCACACCAAGGCTTCCCTGTCCATCACCAACTCCTGGAGCTTGCTCAAACTCATGTACATCAAGTCGGTGATACCATTCAACCATCTCAGCCTCTTTCGTTCCCTTCTCCTCCTGCCTTCAATCTTTCCCATCATCAGAGTCTTTTCCAATGAGTTGGTTTTTTGCATCGGGTGGCCAAAGTATTGGAGTTTCAGCTTCAGCATCAGTCCTTCCAATGAATATTCAGGACTGGTTTCCTTTAGGATGAACTGGTTCGATTTCCCTGCAGTCCAAGGGACTCTCAAGAGTCTTTTTCAACACCGCAGTTCAAAAGCATCAACTCTTAGGTGCTAAACTAAGAATTATTTAATTAGAGCCTTTTAATTCCAACTCAGGAGTTTTTGCTTTGTTTGATTTTGTCTTTCCTGCAGAGCGGTTATTCCTTCAACAGATATACCCATTAGCAGAAGCTGGCTAAGACTCTCCTGGAACTTCAGATTTCCCAGTTTTAAAAATCCAATAAAGCTTTGGACAAGTAGAGTATGGTCTATATACAGCTGGTGCCGGAGCTGCATGACCCAGGTGTGGATTTGACATACATTTTTTTCAGCATTATGGTTTTTCTACACACTTAGTATGTGTGTTCACGTGTGTGTGCTCAGGTAAGTAGACACCCGAGCTTAGCTCACATAATATGAAGTTAGGTGTTGATGTCTGTCTTTACTTTTTTTAATAAAATTTTTATATTGAAATATGGTTGATTTACAATGTTGTGTTAGCTTTAGGTGTACAGCAAAGTGATTCAGTTACACACACACATATATATTCTTTTCCACATTATTTTCCATTATAGATTATTTAATGATATTGAATATAGTTTCCTGTGCTATACAGCAGGTCCTTGTTGTTGCCTTCACTTCTATAAAACATACATTGTAGCATTTTCTTTATCATATTGTCCTTGTCATATTGCTCAATGGAGTCAGACTTCTTTATTTGTGAATTTCAGAGTTTCAAAGTTTTAAAGAACACCATCTTTCCATCCCGTGTCTGCCACCAAGAACTTCGTAGTCTAAAACAACGGTTTTGCATTTTGGAAAATGAAGTATGCAAGCTCCAGGAAGCACTGAAGGTTAGTATTATCAAATGAAAAACAAAGCCAGATTTAGGTAAGGGGGCAAGAGTTAGTCCTGCATTGGAACCCCAGTGTGCTTTCATTAGAAGGAGTAGCTACAGGTTCATGCTAGTTCTGGGCATCTTTGCTATCAGATTTCTTCCTTAAACTGCAGAGGCTCTGCTCTGCATCGCAGCGGGGCTGACTCCTGCAAGCACCATTGCCTAAGCTCCATGTCACCTGGCTCCCAGTGTGCACTCATGGGAAACATGAGAGGCTAGAAGGAGCGAGAAAAGTGAAAGCGTTAGTTGCTCAGTCATGTCCAACTCTTTGTAGCCGCTGGACTATAGCCCACCAGGCTCCCCTGTCCATGGGATTTCCCAGGCAAGATTATTGAAGTAGGATGGGTTGCCATGTCTTCCTCCAGGGGATCTTTCCAACCCAGAGATCAAACTCACATCTCTTGTATCTTCTGCATTGGCAGACAGGTTCTTTACCACTAGTGCCACATATACATGTGTGTGTGTGTGTGTGTGTGTGTGTGTGTGTGTGTGTGTGTTAGTCCCCTCATTTCAGTTCAGTTCAGTCGCTCAGTCTTGTCCGACTCTTTGCAACCCCATGAATCGCAGCACGCCAGGCCTCCCTGTCCATCACCATCTCCCGGAGTTCACTCAAACTCACGTCCATCAAGTCGGTGATGCCATCCAGCCATCTCATCCTCTGTCGTCCCCTTCTCCTCCTGCCCCCAATCCCTCCCAGCATCAGAGTCTTTGTCCAATTCTTGGTGACCCTATGGGCTGTAGCCCACCAGGCTCCTCTCTCCATGAAATTCTCCCAGACAAGAATTCTGGAGTGGGTAGCCATTTCTTCTCCAGGGGATCTTCCTGACCCAAGGAAGACAGACGGAGATGGGGTATTTTTTTCCCTTTGTTCTCTGTGTTGGGCTGTTTCTCCAGCAATGGCTGTCATTGCCGCCTCAGTCGCACTCCCACTAGGTCAAGCCCACCATGTTTCTTGATTCTCTGGGTTAACCTAGCTCCAGAGATCTGGTTACACTGCCCTCTCCTTTGACCCTCCAGTCTCAGGATGTTTACGGCTGTTGCTGTCAGTAACGACTGCACTGCCTCTGTCCCTTGTGTGCTTCTCAGCTCTTCCATAGTATATAGTATAGAAGCTCTTCCCCACATTACATGTTCCCTCTTCAAAGAAGGTTATTTTTTTTTTAATTTTTGACTGCACCCTGAGGCATGTGGGATCTTTGTTCCCTGACCAGGAATAGAACTCATGCCCCCTACATTGGAAGGCAAGAGTCTTAAACACCGGGCTACCAGGGAAGTTCCTGTCCCCTCTTTTAAATACTCAGTGGGGTTTCTAACTTCTTGACTGAGATAGGCAGGAAAAAAACTATAGATATCCACTCTCTCCAAACTCCCCTAAGCAAGACCCCTATTCTCAGTGTCTAAAACGTAAAGAATAAACACTGTGCTCATTGTTTTGGAGAGACACTTCTGGGACTATACGCCTACTCCCAGAATTTGTACCTGAAGGTGATCTAGCCTAAAGATAAAAGGCAAATCACCCCACAACCTGGACCTTAGTTTCTGCATCAATAAAAATGGGGAAGATACCATCTGTACTGGGCTGAGTGATGGCCCACCAAAAAGTTGGTCCAAGTCCTAATCCTTGGAAGCCTGTAGATATTATCTTATCTACCAGGGTCTTTGTAGATAGGTAATCAAGTGAAAGGTTTTGAGATGAGGAAATCATACTTCATTATCTGGTTGGACCCTCAATCCAATGACAAGTGTCCTTATAAAAGATACACAGAGTAGAACACATAGAAGAGAAGCAACGGGACCACTGAGGGGCAGACTCGGGTCATAGGGCCTCAAACCAAGACATACCAATAGATTCCAGAAGCTGGAAGAGACAAGAAACAGATCCTTTTCGAGAGCCTTGAGAGGGAGTGCTTGCCTTGATTTCAGGCTTCCAACCTCCAGGAGTGGGAGAGAATGACTTTTCTTTGTTGTAAACTGCCAACTTTGTAATACTTTGTTATAGCAGCCTCTAGGAACTATTATGCCCTCTTACTTCCAAGGGTCATTGTATTCATTTGCTAGGGCTGCCATGACAAAGTAGCACAGACTGAGTGGCTTATGCAACAAAATTTGTTTTCTCACAATTGTGGAGGCTAGAAGTCTAGGCTCAAGGTGCTGGTAGGGTTGGCTTCTTCTAATGCCTCTCTCCTCTGCTTGTCTTCTGTGTCTTTAGATGGTCTTTTCTTTGTGCCCATGGATCCCTGGAGTCTCTCTTAGGTGTTCAAGTTTTGTCTTTATATAAGGACACAAGTCACATTGGATTAGATCCCACCCTGATGGACCCCTTATTATTATTTTTTAATATCTATTTATTTAGCTGAGCTAGGTCTTAGTTGCAGCATATGGGATCTAGTTCCCTGACCAGGGATTGAACCCAGGACCCCTGCATTGAGAGTGCAGAGCCTTAGCCGCTGGTCCACCAGGGAAGTCCTCCTAATGGCTCCTTTTAATTTAATCACTTCTTTGAAGGCCCTGTCTTCAAATACAGTCACATACTGAGGTACTAGGGGTTCAGGTTGGGGGAAGACAATGCAGCCCATTAGAGTCAGGTTGCAACCTTTGACTCTTTTTTTATTCAGTTCTTTGCACAGACTGTATTCTTGGCTGCATTAAGTATTTTTCCCTCTGCCAGGAACTCCCTTCCCTCAATCTTTATATCCTTTCTTCACCTGAGAAGCCTAAATTCATCCTTGAGATCATGGCTAAATACTACTCTCTAGACTTCTAGCTATCCACTCACAGCACACTTCGTGCCTCTTATTTTTCTCTTTTGAAATAATCATTTATTTATTTAAGACTGTACTGGATCTTCATTGCTGCGAGGACTTTTTCTCTACTTGCTGTGAGTAGGGGCTACTCTCTAGGTGTGGTGCATACGGTTCTCAATGCGATAGCTTCTCTCCTTGCAAGCACAAGCTCTAGGGTTCACAGGCTCAGTAGAAGGGTCTTCCAGACTCTAGAGCACGGGCTCAATAGTTGTGGCCCAGAAGCTTAACTGCTCCGGGGTATGTGGCATCTTCCCGGATCAAGGATCAAACCTGTGTCTCCTGCTTTGGCGGGCAGATTCTTTACCACTGGAAAGCCACCAGGAAAGCCTTGGCTCTTGTTAGAGTATTACTTGGCTTGTTTCAAATGTGTTTTGTGTATGTTTGGGGTCTGTGTTCCTCGGCAGACTGTCAGCTGGATGGGGAGACAGGACTCACATTGTAGCCACAGTGCCTGGCATATAGCACACACAGAACAAATAGATGAATGAGTGAATAAGCTTGTGACAAATGAGAAAATATTGTAGCGCACGTGGTGTACGGAAAAGACATTCAATACGTGGCAGCTCTGATTTTGATGACTGCTCAAATAAATAAAGAAGAACCAAATAAATCTATTCTTCAGTTGCCAAATGCAATTTCTTCCAGGCCATCTCAGAAAATTCCTCCTGTCCCAGCTGTGCTCAAGCATGTCACATGGGTGCTGAGCGTCCAGAAGTGCCCACCTGTGCTCCAGCCAGCCCTGCAGACTCCACAGCTCTCCGTCCTCCCTCCCCAGCGCAGCCAGGCAGTCACCCTCCGCCCCCTCCTCCCCCTCCTCCCC
>SJYQ01004918.1:486127-498233 GCA_006410935.1 Redunca redunca
CACAGAACCCACTGGTTACTGTCTCTGACCTGCAGCGCGTTACCCTGAAACCAAAGTCCAAAGTGTTATCAACTCGAGTTACAAATGTCTTAATGTAAGGAACTGCACAGCATTACACTCTACTGCTACTTTAAAATAGTAATATTTTGCTTATTTCTAACTCTAAAAATTATATATGATCATATAGGAAAATTGAAATATACAGTGATGTTTAAGGAAAATAAAAATCATCAAATAATCATATCATTGGAGATAGCCTCTCTTAACATACTGTTGTTTATCATTCTAGTCTTTTTCTAGGCATATACACTATTATTTCCAGTTCATGGTGCTGTTTATTGCAAAATATAAAATATCATCAGGAATTTTCAAATCAGCACAGTTTTAGAAATAATACAAAAACTAGAATGTCTTGGAATCAATAAAATATGTATATGTAATATACATATTACAGGTATATGTATATGAAATATGTATATACATACATACACATGTCTGTACCCATGTGTAATTTATATTATGTTGAGTTGGCCAAAAAATTTGTTTGGTTTTTCTGTGCAGTGTTACAGAAAAATGTGAATGGATGAACTCTTTGGCCAACCCAATATATACAAATAGAGCTTTTCCCATTACTGTGTTATAAACTTTTCCCTATCTCATTAAAAATTAGCTTAAAGAATCATGTTGACTTCTTCAATAGATGCAGTTTTCTAATATGTGAACTTCATAGATAAAATCCTATTTTGAGACATTTAGGTTGTTTGTGATTTTTTTATTTCTGTAACTCTTCTGTAATCATCCTTGTCCATCATCTGTGTGCATAACTGAGTTTTGCCCTAAGATGGATTCTTAAAAGTGTAAGTACAACGTCAAAAAAAGTAACTTATTTTAAAAAAATAATAAAATGAAAGTATTAGTTATTCAAGTATTAGATTCTTATTATTATTAGAATCATTATATCATTTTATGCTCCTATCAGCATCTACTGCTATTTTTTAATGTAACAAACTACTTTCTAGGATGTTGCCTATTTTGAAATGATTGCTTTACTTTGAGAAAAACTATACAATCTGGTGAGCTCTAACTTTTGTGTTTTTATTTTATCAGTACTCCTGGTAAAAGTCAGTTAGATCTACGGAAACTACTTAGAAAAGTCGATGTGGCGAGGTAATCCATTCTCCTATCTTTATGCTCTCTAAATTCATTTGAGAAGTTGGCATAAAACACAGCTTGCAATATTTTCATTACCTTTGCAGGAGCCCAGGTGGAACCCCACTTACTAATAAAGAAAATGCGGAAACAGGGACTGGGCTAACCCCAGTGATGACCCGGGCCTTGAAAAGAAAATTTCAGGTAAGCCTTTATGAAAAGCATTTGGTTCCTTTTCTTCAGACTCTTTAATTTAGAATCATAATCTAAAGCATCTTTCTTATTAATAGTAGAAATTTTTAAACAGTTCCTTATACCAGTCCATCCTAAAGGCAATCAGTGCTGAATATTCATTGGAAGGACTGATGCTGAAGCTGAAACTCCAATACTTGGGCCACCTGATGCGAAGAACTGACTCATTGGAAAAGACCCTGATGCTGGGAAAGATTGAAGGCGGGAGAAGGGGACAACAGGATGAGATGGTTGGATGACATCACTGACTCAATGGACATGAGTTTGAATAAACTCCAAGAGTTGATGACGGACAGGGAGGCCTGGCATTGCTGTAGTCCATGGGATCGCAAAGAGTCAGACACGACTGAGGGACCGAACTGAACTGAACTGATGCTTTATGAAGAACTTCATCTTTGCGGTTCATGAAATGCTATGAAATAGCTAGGATTATCATCTCTACTTTAGCAATGAGTGTCTGGTTTTATTAATTTCATCCATAACTATTTATTAAGCAGTCCCTATATGCCAGACACTGTGCCAGAATACCAGGGAGACAGTGGTAAGCAAAAACAGACACAGATCTACTGTCTTGCAGCTTTCAGTCTAGTGGGAAAAGTAGACAGTAATCAATAATCACAATTTGTGTAATTTTGCACTGAAGTAAATTCTGTGAAGGAAAGTAACAAGGTTCAGTGAGAATCCTTGGAAAAAATTGACCCAACCTGGATGATCTAGGAAAGATTCCCTTAGGAAGTGATGAGGTGAGACTTGAAGGATGAATAGGCATTAACTGGAGAGGGTACCTGTATTATGAGCCCCCCATGAATGTCACAGAAGGAGAGTTCAGGGGGAAAGAATAAGATCCGCAAAGGTCTCATGATGGGAGGGATCAGGGTCTATCTGAGGAATTGGAAAGTGGCCAGTGAGGCTGTAACAGAGAGATGGGGATGAAGATGGAGAGAGGAGTCAGATAATGCAGAGCTGATAGGAAAAGGTCTTGGTAGCTTTCTTTGTTACCTGCCTGTATGACCCGCACACCAAAATCCAGTGCAATGGTTGGCTCTTCTGTGATTTCTTCCAAACTCTATTTGTCTCACCTCCCTGATCCCCTTTATCATCAGATCTTCGAGAAGCAGCCCCTTCCTGCTAGAATGCTGGGACTCAGGGCTGCTGGCTGCTTGGCTGTGAAGCTTGTATTTCCACCTCCCTCTGGCCCAGCAGACTTATCACAAATTCCTCTGCAGACACTCTTCCCACCCCAGCACTGTCCTCCCTTTGTTCATTCCCTTGTTGAGAATTTTTTGCCTTTTGTGAAAGAAATAAAAGCAAAAATAAGCAAATGGGACCTAACCAAACTTAAAAGCTTTCAGACAGCAAAGGAAGCCATAAACAAAACAAAACCTACTGAGTGGGAGGGAATATTTGTGAATAATGTGACTGACAAGGACTTAATATCCAAAATATACCAGTAGTTCATACAACTCAATATCAAACAAATAAACACTCAATAAAAAAATTGGTGAAAGACCTAAACAGACATTTCTCCAAAGAAGATATACAGATGGCTTGCAAGCACATGAATAGATATTCCACATCACTAACTATTGAGAAATGCAAATTAAAACCGGCAATGGCACCCCACTCCAGTACTCTTGCCTGGAAACTCCCAGGGACGGAGGAGCCTGGTAGGCTGCAGTCCATGAGGTCGCTGAGAGTTGGACACAACTCAGTGACTTCACTTTCACTTTTCACTTTCATGCATTGGAGAAGGTATGGCAACCCACTCCAGCGTTCTTGCCTGGAGAATCCCAGGGACGGCAGAGCCTGGTGGGCTGCCATCTATGGGATCGCACAGAGTTGGACACAACTGAAGCAACTTAGCAGCAGCAGCAGCAAAGTATCACCCCAGGCTGGTCAGAATAGCCATCATCAAAAAATCTACAAATAATAAATGCTGAAGAGGGTGTAGACAAATAATAAATGCTGACGAGGGTGTAGAGAAAAGGAAACCCTCATATACTGTTGGTGGGAATATGAATTGGTGTAGCCACTATGGAAAACAGTATGGAGGTTCCTCAAAAAACTAAAAATAGAATTATTCGATAATAATGATCATCAATGATAATGATCCAGCACATATCCAGAAAGGATGAAAACTGTATCAAAAAGATTCATACACCAGTGTTCATAGCAATACTATTTACATTAGCCAAGGCATGGAAGTGACCTAAATTTCCATCAACAGATGAATGGATAAAGAAGTCATATATATATATATATACACACACACACACACAAATGAATATATATGAATATATGAAATGGAATGTTATTCAGCCATAAGAAATAATAAAATAATCCCATTTGCAACAACATAAATGGACCTAGAGATTATCATACGAAGTGAAGTTAGGCAGAGAAAGATCAATATTATATATCACATATATGGGATCTAAAAAAATAATACAAATAAGCTTATTTAGAAAACTGAAGCAGACTTAACAGACATAGAAAACAAACTTACGGTTACCAAAGCAGTAGGGGGGGTGAGGGATAAATTAGGAGGTTGGGATTAACAGCTATATACTACTATATAGTATAAAATAGATAACCAACAAGGACCTACTGTATAGCACAGGGAACGATATTCAGTATCTTATAGTAACCTCTAATGGAAAGAATCTGAAATTTTATACCTGTAACTAACACACACTGTAAAATCAATTATTGTTTTCAAAGAAAGGAATCGGTTCCTTTTGCAGGATAGCTTGGTTTCCCTCTTGCCAATCAACTTGTCCTGCTGGGCACTGTGTGGCCTTTGCAGGTGAGGCCTGATACCCCTTTCCTTCTTTGGAGCCTTCAATAGGAGTCCACTCCCAGATCACGTTATGGTGATACCATAAATTGTGAAGGGCAGAGACAGAAAGCAGAGGCCTTACTTAACAACTAGGCCCTTTCCTTTTTTTTCTTATTTTGGCTGTGCTGCTTGTGGGACAGTTCCCCGACCAGGGATTGAACTCAGGCCATGGAAATGGAAGCACCAAATCCTAACCACAAGGAACTCCACCCTTCCCTTCTTTGTTCAGCTCTAGGTCTTTTTTGTCCCTGCCCCACCCTATAACTGGAGAAGGCAACCCACTCGAGTACTCTTGCCTGAAAAATCCCATGGACGGAGGAGCCTGGTAGGCTGCAGTCTGCAGGGTCGCTAAGAGTCGGACACGACTGAGCGACTTCACTTTCACTTTTCACTTTCATGCATTGGAGAAGGAAATGACAACCCACTCCAGTGTTCTTGCCTGGAGAATCCCAGGGACAGGGGAGCCTGTTGGGCTGCCGTCTGTGGGGTCGCAGAGTCGGACACGACTGAAGCGACTTAGCAGCAGCAGCAGCACCCTATAACTACTATAGTAGATTGCTTAATGTGGAAGCATGTGTAAATGTAATGAGCAACAAACCCATGTACTGAGCAACAGCATCAAAAATCACAGATGAGGGTCTTTCCTGGTGGTGCAGTGGATAGGAATCCACCTGCCGATGCAGGGAACCACTCGGGTTCAGTCCCTGGTCCGGGAAGATTCCACATGCCAAGGAATCACTGAAGGGCGCACCACAGCTACTGAGCCCGAGGTCTAGAGCTAGTGCTTCACAGGAAGAGAAGCCACCACAGTGAGAAGCCCGCACACGCAATGAACAGTAGCCCCTGCCGGCCACACCTCGAGAACACCTGCGCAAAGCAACGAAGACTCAGCTCAGCCAAAAATAGAGTTCATAAAAATATCACAGATGAGACCTTTGCCATATGTTGTGCTCTCCAAAATCCACTTAGTAGAGATGAGGTGGTTGTTCAGTTGCTAAGCTGTGTCCGACTCTTTGCAACCCCTTGAACTGCAGCATACCAGTCTTCTCTGCCCTTCACCGTCTCCTGGAATTTGCTCAAACTCAGGTCCCTTGAGTCAGTGATACCCTCCTCCGTTGCCCCCTTCTCCTGCCCTCAGTCTTTCCTAGCATCAGGGTCTTTTTCAGTGAGTTGGCTCTTTGCATCAGGTAGCCAAAGATACAGGGTATTTAGTAAAAACTTGTTTTAGACATAGAGTAACTTTCCCCACTCCTATTAGTTAGGTTTTGCATTTGACTGTGGGTAAGAGAAATCTGACTATAGTGGCTTAAGCAAATGGAGGCTTATTTTTCTTTTCTGCATATTGCCTTGGGAAATAGGCAGTGGATACAGGGTATAGCAGATTCCCCATGTCGTCACCTCTCTTCCAACCTTAATACCTGGCTTTTATCCCTACAGTGCAGAACATCTACACTTCCTAAAGCCTCTTGTCTACATTGTAAGCAAGATAAGAAGGGGAAAGATCAAAAAGATAGCCTAGCTAAACTGCCCTTCATCTCTTTAAACAGGTGATATCCAGGAACTTTGATTATATCAGGGAAGTTGGAAAAAGTGATTTTTAGAATCTGGCCCCATTGCTGCCTTGCATAAAATCTGGGTTCTGATAGTGAGGAAGGAGAGCTATGCTGGCCACAAGAACATAATTCATGTTATAATTGGGACTTCTTGTTTTTTTCATAGCTGGCTCACCCTAGAAGCCCAACTCAAACTCTGCCGGTTTCTACAAGCAGCTTTGATGAACAAAACTGATGCCACCTCTGCCTGACTCCCAGCAATGATCCATTAAATGTACTGATAAAATGACCCCAATCCTTTTGAAGTGTAATATGTATAAATAATTATATTAATATATAATTCATTTGAAGAATTAAAATATGTATGGAGCCCATGCATACTGTAATGAAAAGTGGGTATTAGAGTACTTTCTAGTTTACACGATTGCTCACAGGACAGTTGGGAAAATGTAATCCCCAAAGTAACGTTTATCCTGGAATTACTCAATTTAAGTTAGGAAGGTTATTCCAATTTAACTAGATAACTCTAATTTGTTGTCTATAGGTACAGTTATAACATTAAAATAACCTGGTGCCCATTCATCTTGGGTATTCTCAGGAAATTAAAAAGCAAAATATTTCATCCTGTAAAGCTCATGCATTCATTAAGTGCTACTTAACCCAGAAAGACCCCCTAGATTTTATTTCTGTTCCCTATAAGCAATTAAATAAGATCATCTCCCATCCAAACCTAACTATTCCAAAAGGATTTGAAGCAAAAGGTCCAACGTGACCTTAAAAATTAGAATTTCATTTCTAGTATCATAGGTATGTAACAATATCAGGCTTACTGAAGTCTGGAATATTCCTTACTTTGATATCTGCTATCCACATTCGTACAGCTAAACATAGACTTCATGAAGACCTCTGCGTGAACCTTGGGTTTTCTACAGTGCCCCACCAGGGATTCTCTGAGTTCCGTACCAGATTCACTGTGAGGCCTGATTCTCTGTCCTCAAGCACCTGTCGATTCAATAACAGTAATTCTGCACAATCACAGGATTTTACTTTTTCCTGCCAATTCAGGGTTGCCAAACTTAGCAAATATAAATACATGCCTGCTAAGTCACTTCAGTCGTGTCCAGCTTTTTGCGACCCAATGGACATAGCCCACCAGACTCCCATGTCCATAGGATGCTCCACGCAAAAATGCTAGAGTAAGTTGCCATGCCCCCCTCCAGGGGATCTTCCCAACCCAGGGATCCAACCTGCATCTCCTGTCTTCGGCATTGACAGGCAGTTCTTTACCACTCAAGCCACCTTGGAAGCCCATAAATACATGACACCCCCATCAAATTTGAATTTCAGATAAACAACAAATAACTTAAGCATATATACGACCCATTAAACAATGAGTAATTTTTAAAGTATAACTATGTCCTAAATATTGCCATGGGCTTCCCTTGTAGCTCAGTCGGTAAAGAATCTGCCTGGAATGCAGGAGACCCAGGTTCGATCCCTGGGTCGGGAAGATCCCCTGGAGAAGAAAATGGCAACCCACTCTAGTATTCTTGCCTGGAGAATCCCATGGACAGAGGAAGCTGGGGGGCTACAGTCCATGGGGTTGCAAGAGTCAGACATGTCTTAGTGACTAAACCACTACCACCAAATATTGCCTAGGAAATATATTTATACTTAAAAAAATACGTCATTGTTTTTCTGAATTTCAAATTTACCTGAACATCCTCTGTTTTATCTGGCAACCCTACCAGTCAGTCTCCTACAAGGTTGCCAATATCTGGGAGCCCACGGTTTTGTCAGACATGTCTGCTTAGCAGTAGACACTACTGTAGCTTCAGCCAGGATCCCTGTCACTAATGTGCTAAATATCACGAAAGAAGAGGAACTCTCCTTGGGGTGAGTGAGACTCTGAAGGCACAGTATTAGCTCTGATGCTCATAACTTCCACTGCAGTTCCCAAATAAGGATAGTGGCTCCTCACAGAGGGGAATCAAGGAGTGTCAGTTTTACACTGAACTTTCTAACTGGCAGGAAGCAGTTACATAGATGATGTCCCTGAAATATTCCCTGATTAGGCTAAAAAGATATTTTATTTCCCAAAAATGCCTATATTCCCTCAGATAAATGTAACTTTGAGATACCAAATAGAGGGTTGTGAAAAGTCACCAGGCTGGAAAGCAGATGTGGAAACAGTGTTTTGTTTTGATGAGACCCACATTTACATTTATGGATGAAAATTAAGCAGATACTGAAGTTAAGAAATACATCTGTTTCTAATAAAAACTTTTTAAACCTGTTACTATGTTTATATTAAGTAAAATAAAGGGAATGATCACTGAGAAGAAATCAGGTGAGTATTTGTAATAATATTTTATGGGACATCTAATAATGTTTATAATATTAATAAACCAATGTGTACTGTATCAGATAATTTAAATGATTTTATCATTCTTGTGAGATAAAGGTTCATTTTTTTGAAAAGCTATAGGAATCCTATGGTTAAGTATTTGTAAAGCTGCTATTACTATCGTATCAGTATTAAAATGTGTTCTATCTTGTATCTTTTACTAATTTTTATGACAGATTTCATATTGTACCCATTCTAGAATCCAATAACTGCTATGGCTTCATTAAATTGTTGCTGATCATATGTTTCCACTGTTTATTTTGAGACTGAATGTCAACCAGAGAATATAAACAATCACGGTGCATCCAGTTATGTTTTTGAATTAAGAACAATACAAAACTTTGGTCTTTCTCTTTAACATTTTTTACTAGAAATATAACATACAGGGAAGTACATAAAACATAATAGACACAATATCAAACACTCATGGGACCACCAAGAAAGGGGCATTTAAGTGTCTAGAAGTTCCGCCTGTTTCCATCCCTTATGTTAATACCTTTCCTCAAGACTAGTTACTACTCAACTTCCCTGGTGGTACAGTGGATGAGAATCCTCTTCCCAATGCAGGCTACACAGATTCCATCCCTAGTCTAGGCAGATCCCACGTGCTGCAGAGCAACTTAGCCTGGGTGCCACAGCTACCCAACCCATTCGCTGCAACTTCTGAAGCCCGCACATCTAGAGCCTGTGCTCCACAATAAGAGAAGCCTGTGCACAGCAATGAAGACCTAGTGCACCCAAAAATGTTTTTTAATTAAACAAACAAACAAAAAAAACCCCAAAGGCTTAAGCCAAAAATGGGTTCTCTTAAAAAAAAAAAAAGTAACTACTCATCTATTTGTTTTCCTTTGCTTTTACCCTCTAAATATGATGAGCCTAAATATGCATCCCTAAATGCTATGACTTATTTAATTTTTTTCTTTAAATTTGGCTGTGCCACAAGGCAAGTGGGATCTTACTTCCTTGACCAGGGGTGGAACCTGTGCCCTCTGCAGTGGAAATGCAGAGTCTTAAACCACTGGACCACCAGGGAAGTCCCCACACATGCCACGTTGAACATTCTTAAACATGTACATTTGTGCAAGAGAGACTTTAATGTGTATGTCTAGGAGTGGAACTGCTAGGTGGTAAAGCATGCCTGTTTTCTAGACACTCCCAAACTGGTATTCCAAGTGGTTGTACAAATCAATGGTCCCTTCAGCAAAGTATGAGAGTTGTAACTCTTCTTCTAGGGAGTCTTTTCAACTTAGTTTTTTTAACATTTTGTTTACTTGGGATATTATACAAATGATGTGGTTAATATATACTATTTTTTTGATTTGTAAGTCAAAGAACTGTTAATATTATAGCAGTAAAGTCACATACTAAACATAGCAAATAATGTACATGATGAGGATCACAACATAATTTATGTGGATAAATATGTACAATTTCTTATTTTAGTTGGCTTTTAGAAGAGGGAGAGAATCTGGACATGTAGAAGTAGAGAAGGAAACAAGTGAAAAACCAGATAGACAAAAATTTTAAAGCCCACTTCCAGTCCTTTCTAAATTCTTGTTAGCAAATAAGTATTCCCTGAGAAGAATTCCCCGAAGCCCAATATAGCTTAATATATCAAAAATAGCAGCACCAGGACCAAGGGCTTTGAAAATTCTTTTCCCCTAGTTTTCTTGAGATATAATTGACATATGACCTTATATTAGCTTAAGGTATACAACATAATGGTTTGATATATGTATCTATTACAAACTGATTTCTACAATAAATTTAGTTAACATCAGTCACCTCATATAGTTACAGGCTTTTTTCTTGTCAAGAGAACTTTTAAGATTAGAAAGAAAAATTAGAAACTAGAAATGTAAAAATAAGAATATAAAAAAACAATAAAAATAACATTCACCCAAAAACCTGCATACAAATGTTTACAGGAGCTTAATTCATAATTCCAACACTTGCAAGCAATTAAGATGTCTTTCAGTAGGTGAATGGATAAACTGTGGTACATCTGGATAATGAAATATTATTCAGCACTAAAAAGAAATGAGCTAGCAAATCATGAAAGACATAGGATAAACTTAGATGCATATTACTAAGTGGAGGAAGCCAATATGAAAAGGCTACACACTGTATGTATGATTCCAGCTATATGACATTCTGGGAAAGACAAAACTATGGAGACAGTAAAGATCAGGGGTTTGGGGGAAGGGGGGAATGAATAGGTGGAGCACATAGGATTTTTAGGGCACTGAAACTTCTATAAGACACTTACATGGCAGATACATAGCCTACATTTGTCCAAACCCAGAATGTACAACACCAAGAATAAACCCTCATGTATGGATTTGGGGGTGATAATGATCTGTCAAAGTAGGTTCAGATATTGTAATAAATGTACCACTCTGGAGCCTGGTGTTGATAGTAAAAAAAAAAAAAGATATGCCTGTGTAGAAGGTATATGGAAGCTCTCTAGGCTCAGTTTTGTTATAACCCTAAAACTGCTTTTAAATATTTTGCTATAACCCTCAGTTCAGTTCAGTTCAGTCACTCAGTCGTGTCCGACTCTTTGTGACCCCATGAATCGCAGCATGCCAGACCTCTCTGTCCATCACCAACTCCCGGAGTTCACTCAAACTCACGTCCATCGAGTCGGTGATGCCATCCAGCCATCTCATCCTCTGCCCTCCCCTTTTCCTCCTGCCCCCAATACCTCCCAGCATCAGAGTCTTTTCCAATGAATCCACTCTTCCCATGAGGTGGCCAGAGTACTGGAGTTTCAGCTTTAGCATCATTCCTTCCAAAGAACATCTAGGATTGATCTCCTTCAGAATGGACTGGTTGGATCTCCTTGCAGTCCAAGGGACTCTCAAGAGTCTTCTCCAAAACCACATTTCAAAAGCATCAATTCTTCGGCGCTCAGCTTTCTTCACAGTCCAACTCTCACATCCATGCATGACTACTGGAAAAACCATAGCCTTGGCTAGACAGATCTTTGTTGGCAAAAGTAATGTCTCTGCTTTAACCCTAAACTGCTTTAAAATTTTTAAAAAATTTTTAATCCTTTTTTTTTTTTCAAAAATAGGGGAAAAGAATAAAGAAAAAAAAGTCAATAAGTCCCAACAAGTTTTAAACATTTTAGTGTATAATCCTCTGAGCCTAAGAATTTTTTGTTGTACCTCACAAATCTTTCAAAATCACTGGCTTTCTTTTCCACTGATATGAGTCAAGAAAGAAATCTGTTCACCTTGCTTTGAAAGATGTTTTGAAGGTGGTGCTTCTCAAACTATACAGTGTACAAATTATTAGATTTAGTTGAAATGCATGTTCTGATTAGTAGGTCTGGGGTGGGACCTAACAGTCTGTATTTCTAACAAGTTCTTTCTTTAGTCTATACTTCGCTGGGCTTCCCAGGTGGAGAAGTGGTTCGATCCTGGGTCGGGAAGATCTCCTAGAGTAGGAAATGGTAACTCACTCCAGTATTCTTCCCTGGAAAATTCCATGGACAGAAGAGCCTGGTGGGCTATGATCCATGGGTTGCAAAGAGCCAGACCCAGTTGAGCATGCACGCATTCTCTCTACTGGCACTACACCTTGCACAACAAGGTTCTAGAGCTTAAAGAAAAATATTCTTATTTGTCTACTTTTGATAGAGTCATCTGACACTGTGGAATTTTTGTATTCTGTGAACTAACAAATTTAACTGCTTTCAAAATGCTCAACATTGCTAATTATTAAAGAAATGAAAATCAAAACTACAGTGAGGTATCACTTCACACTAGTCAGAATGGCCATCATCAAAAAGTCTACAAATAATAGAGACTTCCCTGGCAGTCAAATGGTTAAGACTCTGACTTCCATTGCAGGGGATGCAGGTTCGATCCCTGGTCAGGGAACTACGATTCCACATGC
>SJYQ01004918.1:498466-529874 GCA_006410935.1 Redunca redunca
AGATGGAAACTCTAATTCAAAACTAATTCAAAAAGTTACATGTACCCCCAATTGCACTATTTGCAATTATCAAGATATGCAAGCAAGCTAATAGTCCATCAACAGAGAAATGGATAAAAAAGATCAGGTGTGTGTGTGTATATATATATACATACATAAAATGGACTATTACTTGGCTATAAAAAAGAATGGAATATTGCCATTTCCAGTAACATGGATAGACCTAGAGATTATCATACTGAGTGAAGTAAGCCAGACAGAAAAAGACAAACATTAACACTTATATGTTGAATCTAAAAAAGAATACAAATGACCGTATTTACAAAACAGAAACAGACTCCTCACAGACACAGAGAACAAACTATGGTTACCAAAGGTGAAATCGGGGGCGGGAGGGAATAAATTAGGAGTATGGGATTAACAGATACACACTACTATATGTCAAGTAGATAAACAAGGCTTTACTGTATAGCACAGAGAACTATATTCAATATCTTATAATAATCTATAATGGAAAAGAATCAGAAAAAATATGTAAAAGTGAAAGTGAAGTTGCTCAGTCCTTTCCAACTCTTTGCGACCCAATGGACTGTAGCTCGGCAGGCTCCTCCGTCCACGGGATTTTCCAGGCAAGAGTACTGGAGTGGATTGCCATTTCCTTCTCCAAAAGATCTTCGATGGATCAAACTTGGGTCTCCCGCATTATAGGTAGACGCTTTACCATCTGAGCCACCAGGGAAGCTATAATGAAAAAGAATCAGAAAAAAATATGTAAACTGAATCATTTTGCGGTAAACCTGTAACTAATGCAACATTGGAAATCAACTATACTTCAATAAAAATAAAATAAAACCACTACTGGTAGTGAAAAAAAAAAAGTTTGAGGTGAGTAGTGGTATGTCAAAGAAAATATGATGTAGAAAACGATTAAGAGATTAAATACGGTAAGAACAATTAAACTGTTGTAGATGCTTTATAAATATTTCACATAATATAGTATGCTTTATAAATATTTCACACAGTATAGCATAGTATGAATATAATTCCCTTTCAAAACCACTGCTTCTGCCTTTACCGTGCATGTAATTATTGTCATTTTGGAATTACCACAATCACAACTCTCCTCTTCACTAAGGTATTTTACAACTTCTAACATTTAACTCATTAAACATTTTGTCTATCAAGCAGAACAAACAAAAACCCCTAATTGCTTCCAAGTGTTTTTCTGATATTTCAATTCCTAGGGTCTCCGATTAAGGAAAATCTTAAATCAGCAGTGATGTAGGACTAGATAAAACCTTGGTGAAAAACTAGGACAGGAGAAGCAAGAGGTGGAACCTAAAGTGAGAGGAAAGCAGGGACTGAAGACGCGGAGGAGGGATTTCAACATTGGACGAGAGCCGGTTGCGTTTACTGGACGGACCGGAAGAACTCGCGAGTTGTCTCAGCACCATGGCGGGTCCCGTCAGCTTAAGAGAGCTTCTAATGGGCGCTTCAGCCTGGACAAGCTCGGAGAGTCCCGAGGGGTCCCCTACAGAGGGTGGTGGGAGCGCGGCTGGCGGACCGGAGCCTCCTTGGCGGGAGGATGAGATCTGCGTGGTGGGAATCTTCGGCAAAACGGCTCTGCGCCTGAATTCCGAGAAGTTTTCACTTGTGAACACGGTGTGCGACCGACAGGTCTTTCCCCTCTTTCGCCACCAAGATCCTGGAGATTCGGGGCCTGGAGTCAGAACCGAGGCTGGGGCCGTCGGGGAGGCTGGCGGAGCCGGAGACCCTGGGGCTGGGGCTGGGCCTGGGGCCGGGGCCGGGGATCCAGTTCGGGGAGGTGTAACTGCCGCGGAAGGCAACCGAACTGAGCCAGGTTCCCAGGATTACAGCCTTCTGCAAGCCTATTACAACCAGGAAAGCAAAGTTCTGTACCTTCTTCTTACTTCCATCTGTGACAATTCCCAGCTTCTGCGGGCTTGTCGGGCTCTTCAGAGCGGGGAAGCTGGAGGTGGCCTCTCTCTACCTCATGCAGAAGCGCACGAGTTCTGGAAGCATCAAGAGAAGGTGCAGTGCCTCAGTCTCCTTTACCTTTTCTCCGTCTGTCACATCCTGCTTCTGGTCCATCCCACTTGTTCCTTTGACATCACTTACGATCGAGTATTCAGAGCCTTGGATGGACTAAGACAGAAAGTACTGCCCCTTCTCAAAACAGCTATTAAGGATTGTCCAGTTGGTAAAGACTGGAAACTAAACTGCCGACCTTGCCCACCTAGACTCCTTTTCCTTTTTCAACTCAATGGAGCACTCAAGGTAGAACCCCCTCGGAACCAAGACCCAGCTCATCCAGATAAGCCCAAGAAGCATTCTCCCAAAAGGAGACTGCAGCATGCCCTGGAGGACCAGATCTATAGAATCTTCCGGAAGAGTCGTGTCTTGACTAATCAGAGTATCAACTGTCTCTTTACTGTACCTGCCAATCAAGCTTTTGTGTACATAGTTCCCGGAAGCCAGGAGGAGGATCCAGTAGGCATGTTGCTGGACCAACTTAAGAGTCATTGTACTGTGAAAGACCCTGAGTCTTTGTTGGTCCCTGCACCCCTTTCTGGGTCCAGGCGATACCAGGTGATGAGGCAGCACAGCAGACAACAGCTTTCTTTCCACACTGACACCGGCAGTTCTGGTTCTTCGGGGCAGCTAGTGGATTTCACACTTCGAGAGTTCCTGTGGCAGCATGTTGAGCTAGTACTAAGCAAGAAAGGTTTTGATGACAGTGTGGGCAGGAACCCACAGCCTTCCCATTTTGAACTTCCTACTTATCAGAAGTGGATCTCAGCAGCTTCAAAACTGTATGAAGTAGCTATTGATGGGAAAGAGGAGGACCCAGCATCTCCCTCTGGGGAGTTAACATCTAAGATTTTAAGCAGTATTAAAGTCTTGGAAGGGTTTTTGGATATTGACACAAAATTCTCAGAGAACCGTTGCCAAAAAGCTTTACCAATGGCCCATAGTGCCTACCAGTCAAATTTGCCTCATAATTACACAATGACTGTCCACAAGAATCAGCTTGCCCAGGCTCTTCGAGTGTACAGCCAACATGCTAGGGGTCCAGCCTTTCACAAATATGCCATGCAGTTACATGAAGACTGCTACAAGTTTTGGAGCAACGGCCATCAGCTTTGTGAGGAGAGGAGTTTAACTGATCAACACTGTGTACATAAATTTCACTCCTTACCTAAATCAGGTAGCTAAAGTTTTCTTAGCATTTCACAATCAAAATTTGGGGCTGTGTTTGTATTCTTGTTTTCAGACAGTTTGTTCCCTATGTATTGACATTTTTAAAAGAGAGCCCTACAGAAATTTAGGTACATCAGATTGAAGTTTCCTCACCTGCTGGAAAAAGAAAAATCAGCTATGACTACTAATTACACTGTATTTAAAGAACGAACCCTAAGGTATTAGTCAATGAGAACTGTCAAATAATACAGAGTTTCAGGAATTCCATATTAATGTTTTTACCTTGGAACTTTTGTTTAACTAAAATGAACAGAAGAGTTGTATGGTCACTATGATGGTGATAAACTTTACTTAGAAATTCTAGAAGTTTATATTTAAAGTATGTTTTATTTCCATATATTTCCACTTGCTGCTGCTTTTAGGTGTGTTTAATCAAGTGTTTGTGGGTTTGTGTGTGTGTGTGTGTGTGTGTTGAGGTTTTTTTTCCCCCTCCTCATTTCCAAAGAACTCTGGGGAAATTTGAGGGTTAGGTACAAGTGAATGCAGAATAAATGTGGGTCTGCATTGTGTGTAAAATTAATAGTGACTTATACTTTCCAGGAGAAAAACCCGAGGCTGATAGAAATCCTCCTGTGCTGTATCACAATAGCCGAGCTCGATCTACTGGTGCCTGTAACTGTGGAAGGAAACAGGCACCCCGAGACGATCCCTTTGACATCAAGGCAGCTAACTATGACTTTTATCAGGTAGGTTCTGCCTTTTTCTCCTTCCTCTTCTGTCTCTCTTGCTAACTACCATCTGAGTGAAATGTATCTTTTCCAAAGCAAAACGTCTATTAATAGACAAGTCAGTGTCACTTGCAGTGTGATATGTGACGAGAAAATTCTTTATATATGTACTTATTTGCCTACCCATTAACTGTTGATTCTTGCTTTTTAGTGTGAAGAACGTGTTGTTTTCTTCTATTTATTTTCGGCTGCCCTGGTCTTCGTTGCTTTGCACAGGCTTTCTCTAGTTGCAGCGAGTGGCCGCTACGCTTCGTTGCGGTGCTCGGGCCTCTCATTGTGGTGGCTTCTCTTGCTGCGATGCACAGGCTGTAGGTTCACAGGCTTCAGTAACTGCAGCACGCAGACTCAGTAGTTGTGACACACGGGCTTAGATGCTCCACGGCATGTGGAATCTTCCCCCAGGGATTGAACTCGTATCCCCTACATTGGCAGGTAGATTCTTATCCACTGTGCCACCAGGAACTCCAAGAATGTTTGCTTTCGATGAAAGGTTCACATGATTTGTTTTTTTCCTTCCTCCATAGCTTCTGGAAGAAAAATGTTGTGGAAAATTGGATCACATCAATTTCCCAGTATTTGAACCAAGTACTCCAGATCCTGCCCCTGCCAAAAATGAATCATCTCCTGCTCCCCCAGATGCCGATGCTGATAAACTTAAAGAGAAAGAACCTCAAACCCAAGGAGAGAGCACAAGCCTGAGTTTAGCTTTGAGTTTAGGCCAGTCCACCGATAGTTTAGGTACCTATCCAGCTGATCCACAAGCAGGAGGAGATAATCCAGAAGTTCATGGTCAAGGTGAAGTCAAAACTGAGAAGAGACCAAACTTGGTTGATCGGCAGGCATCCACAGTTGAATATCTCCCAGGCATGCTTCATTCAAATTGCCCCAAAGGTCTCCTACCCAAATTCTCCAGCTGGTCTTTGGTTAAACTAGGCCCTGCTAAATCTTACAACTTTCATACTGGTTTGGACCAGCAGGGCTTCATTCCAGGAACAAACTATCTTATGCCTTGGGACATTGTCATCAGGACTAGAGCTGAAGATGAAGGAGACTTGGACACGAATTCTTGGCCTGCTCCAAATAAGGCCGTTCCCGGTAAGAGAAGTGCAGTTGTCATGGGCAGAGGAAGACGGCGCGATGACATAGCGCGAGCATTTGTGGGCTTTGAATATGAAGACTCTCGTGGTCGAAGATTTATGTGCTCAGGTCCTGACAAAGTAATGAAAGTAATGGGAAGTGGACCCAAGGAATCAGCTTTAAAAGCCCTGAATAGTGATATGCCCTTATATATTCTGTCATCCTCTCAGGGTAGAGGGCTAAAACCACATTATGCTCAACTTATGAGGCTTTTTGTTGTGGTTCCTGATGCTCCATTGCAGATAATCTTAATGCCTCAGGTAAGAAATATAACTTTTTGTGTTGTCAGCCAATCAATTTGTTGTTTGTTTTGATTGTTTGAAAAAAAGTACAGGGTATCAAACTAATTAAACAGGTCGTTCTGTTTCTTAAAAAATAAATTGTAGGTATGTTAATCAGTTCACACCATCAATTCACATCATTTAATTAGAGGCAGAACTTGAAATTAAAAATCTGTAGAAAAGCAGGATAATATTTGAAGTTATTTAATGTAATATCATATATGATTGAAGTTAAGAGTGTACCTGCTTATGTGCTCTTTGAACTTATCCTTGGTTTAGGCACTTAACCTTTCGGGCGTCTTTTTTTTTTTTTAAGATTTTTTCTTTTTTTAATTTGTTTATTTAGCTGCATGGGGTCTTGGTTGCAGCTCATAGTCTCTCTAGCTGCAGTGCAAGGGTTTAATTGCCCCATGGCATGTGAGATCTTAGTTCCCCAGTGTGGGATACAACCCTCATCCCCTGCTTTGCAAGGCAGATTCTTAACCACTGGGCCACCAGAGAAGTCCCTTTCAGATGTTTCTTATTGAAAAATGTTAAAATAATCATATAACCTGTGTTTTTCAGGTTCAGCCAGGCCCACCACCATGTCCAGTATTCTACCCAGAAAAGCAAGAAATCACTCTCCCACCTGATGGCCTCTGGGTTTTGAGGTTTCCTTATGCCTACGTGACTGAGAGAGGACCTTGTTTCCCTCCAAAGGAAAACGTGCAGTTGATGAGTTACAAGGTGCTCCGGGGGGTTCTTAAAGCAGTAACACAATAAGTGTTTTCCAGCCAGTACAGTCCTGAATTTGAGCTGGGTTTTGGTTTTGGTGCGTACAGGATCTTTTTTGGTGTGTAATACTGTGTTTTCTTGAGCCCAAAACATGTTTTGGTTACAGTTCAGTATTTGGACAGTAATTGTTCCACTGTTTTGTGATATTGTTGATATTTATTGTAAATGGGGGTATAACTTCTAATAAACATTGTTTATTCTAGAAAAGGACATAAATACATGGTACCTCTATTTTCTCATTTATGTTTTACAGTCCATAATAAAAAATATTTCTGTTATAACTGAATACTGCATTATCATGTTGAGCCAGAGGTTGTTTTTTTTTTTCTTTTTTTTACTGAAATGATGTTTTAGCTGGGATTTTCCTTAAAACACTGCTCCTGGAATTATATTCAGAACAAGATGATCTGGTAATTGTATGAGTACTTAATTTCAAAAAATGCCCTAAATTATTTGGCTCATAGTTTTGGTACCTGAGTTACATTGCTTTGTTCTCACCGTTTTATTCTTGGACTGATGAAATACCATATTTTAAAAAAATTTTTTTTTGCTTTATTTATTTATTTTTGGCTGTGCTGGGCTTTTTTAGTGCTTTGTTTTTATTGCTTTTGTGAGAGCTTTCTCTCGTGTGGCGAGGTGGGGCAAGTCTTCCTTGCAGTGGCTTCTCTTGTTGTGGAGCACAGGCTCTAGGCCTGTGGGCTTTAGTAGTTGTGGCTTGTGGGCTCAGTGTTTGCAGCTCTTGGGCTCCAGAACACGGGCTTAGTGGTTGTGGCCATGGGCTTAGTTGCTCGGTGACTTGGGATTTTCCCTGACCAGGGATCAAATTAGTGTCCCCTGCGCTGGCAGATGAATTCTTATCCACTGCGCCACCAGGGAAGTCTGAGATAACCATGTTTTAAATTAAGTCTTAAATAACTAAAACCTATTTATCCAAAATATTAGTACACATTTTATTTATTGAAAATTGCTGTACCGTGAAACAGTTTGCTAAGTGATACAAATTCTATCAGTTCATATCAATATTAACTTTCACCGTCAAAATAGTGACACTGATATATCACTAGCTAAGTTGTGCAAAATAAGTTAGTATACCAAAATTCTAGTGTAATTGATTATATTTTCTTAGACATGTTGGTTTTGAAATGCTGAGCAAATCGAATTGGAGATTTTAATACTGTATATGAAATGTAGTATTTGATTAACACACCTTGCTACCAGACCAGCATAAAACAGTTACTTAGGTTTTGATTAGATTAGATCTTAAATTTTCAAACCTATAGAGAAAAACATATAACTAGCAGCCAATTTAAAACTGTAATTAATTAGGTGTCTTTTTATACCTATTTTACTATAGTTTTGTTAGGAGGAGAATCTGAGCCAATATGAAAGTTAGTCTACAATTTTTTCATCCCATCCTTATTTTTCATCCTTTTCCCTTATATCATTCATTCTTTTTATATCAGTTTTAAAAATCCCAACTACTGTTGTATTAATTGTAGTTCTTGGTTGTTGCATTTGAGAAATATGGCTAGATTGTTCTGTAAGTAAGCAAGTGTTAGTCGCTCTGTCTTGTCTGACTCTACAACCCCATGGACTGTAGCCTGCCAGGCTCCTCTATCCATGGAATTCTTCACACAAGAATACTGGAGTGGGTAGCGATTCTCTTCCCTCAGGGATCTTCCCAACCCGGGGATCAAACCCGAATCTCCTCACTGCAGGCAGATTCTTTGCCATCTGAACCACTAGGGAAGCCCATTGTTTTAAGACTTGACTTAAAGGCTATAAAAAAAAAGACTTTTACTTAGGTTGTGTAAACTTGTAGGTCAAAAGAACTTAAAAAAGTACTTTATGAGAACAGATAGGTTTCAGAAGAGCAAACCTCTGACTTTTTTGCTTTGTTTCCTTGCTGATGTCATTCTACACTGAACGACTTTACTGCTTAAATTAGAAAGTGATTTTCCAAAAAAAAAAAAAAAAAGTGATTTTCCTTGATTACATTTGGTTACAGAGGCAACCCTAATTTGAATTTCTGTAGCATTTTTTAAATACAAATCTTTATGTAAAGTATTTACAATGTGTTAGATTCTGGTGTGCAGCAAAGTAATTGATTAAGTTATATGTGTGTGTATATATCAATGTATATATATATATTCTATTTTGCATTCTTTTCCATTATGGTTTATTATAGAATATTGGAATAGTCTTTGGTGCTATGCCTTGTTGTTTATCTGTTGTTGCTTTTTATTTTTCTTTTGGCTGCACCACAAGGCTTGTCCACAAGGCTTGTGGGATTTTGCTTAGTTCCCTGACCAGGGACTGAACCCTGGCAGCCAGTGCAGAATCCTAACCATTGCACCTCCAGGGAAGTCTCTATTTTATGTATATAAGTTTGTATCTGCTAATTCCAAACTCCTAGTTTATTCCTCTTGTACACCCTTACCTCTTTGGTAACCATAAATTTGTTTTCTATATCTGTGCATCTATTTCTATTTTGTAAATAAGTTCATTGTATCATGTTTTAGATTCCATTTCTTCATTTCAGTTCAGTTGCTTAGTCGTGTCCCACTCTTTGCGACCCCACGGACTCTTTGCAACCTCATGCAGCACAAAAGGCCTCCCTGTCCATCACCAACTCCCAGAGCTTGCTCAAACTCATGTCCATTGAGTCGGTGATGCCATCCAACCATCTTGTCCTCTGTCATCCCCTTCTCTTCCCAGCCTCAATCTTTCCCAGCATCAGGGTCTTTTCCAATGAGTCAACTCTCTGCATGAGGTGACCAAAATATTGGAGTTTTAACTTCAACATCAGTCCCTCCAACCCAGAACTGATGTCCTTTAGGATGGACTGGATGGATCTCCTTGCAGTCCAAGGGACTCTCAAGGGTCTTCTCCAACACCACAGTTCAAAAGCATCAATTCTTTGGCGCTCAGCTTTCTTTATAGTCCAACTCTCACATCCATACATGACTACTGGAAAAACCATAGCCTTCACTACATGAACCTTTGTTGGCAAAGTAATATCTCTGCTTTTGAATATGCTATCTAGGTTGGTCATAACTTTCCTTCCAAGGAGCAAGCGTCTTTTAATTTCATGGCTGCAGTCACCATCTGCAGTGATTTTGGAGCCCAGAAAAATGAAGTCAGCCACTGTTTCCCTTTTTCCCCATCTATTTGCCATGAAGTGATGGAACCGGAGGCCATGATCTTCGTTTTCTGAATGTTGAGCTTTAAGCGAACTTTTTCACTCTCTTCTTTCACATTCATCAAAAGGCTCTTTAGTTCTTCACTTTCTGCCATAAGGGTGGTGTCATCTGCATATTTGAGGTTATTCATATTTCTCCATTCCAGCTTGTGCTTCCTCCAGCCCAGTGTTTCTCATGATGTACTCTGCATAGAAGTTAAATAAGCAGGGTGACAATATACAGCCTTGATGTACTCCTTTTCCTATTTGGAACCAGTCTGTTGTTCCATGTCTAGTTCTAACTGTTGCTTCCTGACCTGCATATAGGTTTCTCAAGAGGCAGGTCAGGTGGTCTAGTAGTCCCATCTCTCTCAGAATTTTCCACAGTTTATTGTGATCCACACAGTCAAAGGCTTTGGCATAGTCAATAAAGCAGAAATAGATGTTTTTCTGGAACTCTCTTGCTTTTTCCATGATCCAGCGGATGTTGGCAATTTGATCTCTGGTTCCTCTGCCTTTTCTAAAACCAGCTTGAACATCTGGAATGTCACAGTTCACATATTGCTGAAGCCTGGCTCGGAGAATTTTGAGGATTACTGTACTAGCGTGTGAGATGAGTACAATTGTGCAGTAGTTTGAACATTCTTATTGGAGAAGGAAATGGCAACCCACTCCAGTGTTCTTGCCTGGAGAATCCCAGGGACAGCGGAGCCTGGTGGGCTGCCGTCTATGGGGTCGAATAGAGTCGGACATGACTGAAGCGACTTAGCAGCAGTAGCAGCAGTTGAACATTCTTTGGCATTACCTTTCTTTGGGATTGGAATGGAAACTGACCTTTTCCAGTCCTGTGGCCACTGCTGAGTTTTCCAAATTTGCTGACATGTTGAGTGCAGCACTTTCACAGCATCATCTTTCAGGATTTGAAATAGCTCAACTGGAATTCCATCATCTCCACTAGCTTTGTTCGTAGTGATGCTTCCTAAGGCCCACCTGACTTCACATTCCAGAATGTCCAGCTCTAGGTGAGTGAGTGATCACACCTTCGTGATTATCTGGGTCGTGAAGATCTTTGGCATAATCAATAAAGCAGAAATAGATGTTTTTCTGAAACTCTTGCTTTTTCTATGATCCAACAGATGTTGGCAATTTGATCTCTAGTTCCTCTGCCTTTTCTAAATCCAGCTTGAACATCTGGAAGTTTATGGATGGAAGTTTATGGTTCACATACTGTTGAAGTCTGGCTTGGAGGATTTGGAGCATTACTTTGCTAGCATGTGAGATGAGTGCAATTGTGCAGTAGTTTGAGCACTCTTTGGCATTGCCTTTCTTTGGAACTAGAATGAAAACTGACCTTTTCCAGTCCTGTGGCCACTGCTGAGTTTTTCAAATTTGCTGGCATATTGAGTGTGGCACTTTAACAGCATCATCTTTTAGGATTTGAAATAGTTCAACTGGCTTTGTTCGTAGTGATGCTTCCTAAGGCCCACTTGACTTTGCATTCCAGGATGTCTAGTTCTAGGTGGGTGATCACACCATCATGTTTATCTGGGTCATGTATAGTTCTGTGTATTGTTGCCACCTCTTAATAACTTCTGCTTCTGTTAGGTCCATACCATTTCTGTCCTTTATTGTGCCCATCTTTCCATGAAATGCTCCCTTGGTATCTCTAATTTTCTTGACAAGATCTCTAGTCTTTCCCATTTTGTTGTTTTCCTCTATTTCTTTCCATTGATCACTGAGGAAGGCTGTCTCATCTCTCCTTGCAATTCTTTGAAACTCTGCATTCAAATGGACATATCCTTCCTTTTCTCCTTTGCCTTTCACTTCTCTTCTTTTCTCAGCTATTTGTAAGGCCCCCTCAGATGACCATTTTGCCTTTTTGCATTTCTTTTTCTTGGGGATGGTCTTGATCACTGCCTGTTGTACAATGTCATAAACCTCCGTCCATAGTTCTTCAGGCACTCTTATCAGATCTAATCCCTTGAATCTATTTGTCATTTCCACTGTATAATTGTAAGGGATTTGATTTAGGTCATACCTGAATGGTCTCATGGTTTTCCCTACGTTCTTCAATTTAAGTCTGAATTTGGCAATGAGTTCATGATCTCAGCTACAGTCAGCTCCTGTTCTTGTTTTTGCTGACTGTATAAAGTTTCTCCATCTTCAGCTGCAAAGAATATAATCAATCTGATTTTGTTATTGACCATCTGGTGATGTCCATATGTAGAGTCTTCTCTTGTGTTGTTGGAAAAAGGTGTTTGCTATGACCAGTGTGTTCTCTTGGCAAAACTCTTAGCCTTTGACCTGCTTTGTTTTGTACTCCAAGGCCAAATTTGCCTGTTACTCCAGGTGTCTCTTGACTTCCTACTTATGCATTCCAGTCCCCTATAATGAAAAGGACATCTTTTTTGGGTGTTAGTTCTAGAAGGTCTTGTAGGTCTTCATTAGAACTGTTCAGCTTCTTCAGCATTACGGGTTGGGGCATAGACTTGGATTACTGTGATACTGAATGGTTTGCCTCGGAAACGAACAGAGATCATTCTGTCGTTTTTGAGACTGCATCCAAGTACTGCATAGAAAGCATTCCATTTGTAAGTGATAGTGTGTATAGTATGAAAGTGAAAGTTTCTCAGTCGTGTCCAACTCTTTGTGACCCCATGGACTATACAGTCCATGGAATTCTCTAGGCCAGAATACTGGAATGGGTAGCCTTTCCCTTCTCCAGGAGATCTTCCCAACCCAGGGATCAATCCCAGATCTCCCACATTGCAGGCAGATTCTTTACCATCTGAGCCAAAAAGGAAGCCTTGTAAGCAATATCGTATGGTATTTGTCTTTCTCTTTCACTTAGTAAATGCAAGACTTTTATGCTGTTTGTACTTATAATTTGCTTATTTGCAGCACTTGTTCATGCTTGTTTTTGTCCATAAATAGGTTTACAGGGTGTTGTCTTAGAGAAATGTGGACTACGCTATCTGTATTGCTTACTACCTTTCTCTTTAGTCATACAAACCTTACTTCAGCAAACTTCAAAAGTGATCATTTTATTAAAGAAATTATATTTCTTCTGTAGCAGCATTTGCATTATCCTTTGCTTAGTAGTTTTTCTGAGATATCAGCAGATATTTCAAATTGATTCTTTTTTTTAAGAATCACTAGGACAGAAGGGCATCCTTTAGCCTTGTATGTCTTTTGGTATGTCCTTGAAAAGTTGTGTAGGATTCAAATTTTTAGGAAGTAAATCATATTTTATTCAAGAGTGCTTACTATTTAAAGGACTACTGTGATAAAGCTTGTAAAGTAAATTAATCTGATTTTTAAATGGTTTCCCGTGTTTGTTTACTTAAAGATTCTCCTGCACTACTTAAGCAGTGAATGTGTTTCTTAGGTTAAAAAATTAAAGATTAAAAAAGACTATAAAGAAACAGGAAAGAAAATTAGAAAAATGGAACTAGAGAAGCATGATTCATAACAGTAAAATAATAACCACCACTGTGTACTGAATGGGAGAAGGCAATGGCACCCCACTCCAGTGTTCTTGCTTGGAAAATCCCATGGACAGAGGAGCCTGGTAGGCTGCAGTCCATGGGGTCGCTAAGAGTCAGACACGACCGGGCGACTTCACTTTGACTTTTCATTTTTCACTTTCATGCATTAGAGAAGGAAATGGCAACCCACTCCAGTATTCTTGCCTGGAGAATCCCAGGGACAGGAGCCTGGTGGGCTGCCGTCTATAGGGTCGCATAGAGTTGGACATGACTGAATCGACTTAGCAGTAGCAGCAGCAGCAGCAGTGTACTGAGTGACATGTAATAGCTATTTCATGAATATCCATTCGTTAGGTAACTTAATAAGCATTTTGCATACATTGCCTCTGATCCTCAAAGTATTGCAGAATAGGTATCATCCATATTACCAGGAAATTAAAACTTGAAGCAATTAAATAATTTTGTTCATATACCTAGGGAGTAGCAAAGTCAGAATTGAAATTGGGAACTCTGATCTCAAAGTTGTACTCTTCCTATGTTATGCCTTCGTAGAAAATGTAAGAATAAAAATAGCATGTCAGTTTCTCCAACTGAATATTTTGACTCTGGTTTTAAGACTTGTGAATGGGTGAGTTTTTGCTGTCAGAAAAATGAGGTATGATACTCTTCAAACATCTTTTTTAAAAAAAACTTATTTATTTATTTATATATAACTTATTATGTATTATATATTTGCATTATGTTATTTATTATATATTATTAAGTAAGTCTACAAGCAGGCTTTCTCTAGTTTTGGCAAACAGGGGCTGCTGTCTAGTTGCAGTGCACGGACTTCTCTCCTTGCAGAGCACAGGCTTTAGGCCCATGAGCTTCAGTAGTTGCTACATTCAGGCTCAAAAGTTGTGGCTTATGGGCTTAGTTGCTCTGAAGCATGGTAGACTCTCCCCAGACCAGGGATCAAACCTGTGTCCCCAGCATTGACAGGTGGATTCTTAACCACTGGACTACCAGGAGAGTCCTGAACATCTTAATGTATTTTAAGAGTGTAAATCTTGATTCTCTCTAAAACTGTTGAGCCTTATATTCTTGTACCCTCTCTTGTTCCATATTTTCTTCCGCATAAAACAGCACTATAGTAGATTGAAGCCAAAAAGAATTGGCTTAAGAATTTAAGAAATTCTTACCACTTAAAATAAATCTGACAGTTTACTTATCCTTGAGTATTATTTTCTCGAGAATGGTAATAATTATTATTTATCGCAAAAGGTGATTATGAGGATTGAAGGAGTATACGTAAAGCACCTAATAGATGAATTCTTGATGATGATAACAATTTATCTTAAACGTACTTTTTAAAAGTATCCCATAATACTAATAGTTTGGGAGTCTTGGTTAGTTTTAGTCCTACCTTCTATAGTCAGGGGCTTCCCTGGTGGCTCAAAGGTTAAAGCGTCTGCCTGCAATGCAGGAGACCTGGGTTCGATCCCTGGGTTGGGAAGATCCCCTGGAGAAGGAAATGGCAACCCACTCCAGTATTCTTGCCTGGAGAATCCGATGGACAGAGGAGGCTGGTGGGCTACAGTCCACGGGGTCGCAAAGAGTCGGACACGGCTGAGCGACTTCACTCACTCACTCGCTCACACAGTGCCTAGTACACATACTGGGCTTCCCAGGTGGCGCTAGTGTTAAAGAATCCACCTGCCAATGCAGGTAGACATAAGAGTCATAGGTTCAATCCCTGGGTGGGGAGGATACCCTGGAGGAGGGCACGGCAACCCACTCCAGTACTCTTGCCTGGAGAATCTCATGGACAGAAGAGCCTGGCAGGCTACAGTCCATAGGGTCACAGGGTCGCACACACTGAAGTGACTTACACTCACGCATGTAGTATGTGTGCCTGTGGTAAACACTAGGACATGCAGCAGCTTTGTAGATTTGGCTTGCACCTTTCCTCTTGTATCTTTCTGTGGTCTTTTTAAAATAGACTTTGGGGTTTTTTTTTTAGTTAGTCTATTTATACTTTATATAAAGAGAAAGTGTTAGTCAGTCAGTCATATCAGACTCTTTGCAACCCCATAGACTGTAGCCTGCCAGGCTCCTCTGTTTGTGGGATTCTCAAGCAAGAACACTGGAGTGGGTTGCCATTCCCTTTTCCAGGGGATTTTCCCGACCCAGGAATCCAATCCAGGTCTCCTGCTTTGTAGGCTGATTCTTTACTGTCTGAGCTACCAGCGAAGCCCTTTATATAAAGCACCCTCTCAAATCCCTTGACCATTTAAGTGCCCCTTTTCTGTCCTGTCTCCCACAACTTTGTGCCTGTCCTAAAATGTGGCACTGGTCATAGCAAAACTTTCTTCTAACAACAGAAGAGATGGCTCTACAAATGGACATCAGCAGATGTTCAATACCAAAATCAGATTGATTATATTCTTTGCAGCCAAAGATGGAGAAGCTCTATAGACTCAGCAAAAACAAGACCAAGAGCTGACTGTGATTCAGATCATGAACTCCTTATTCCCAAATTCAGACTTAATTTAAAGAAGGTAGGAAAAACCACTAGGCCATTCAGGTATGACCTAAATCAAATCCTTTACGATTATACAGTAGAAGTGACAAATAGATTCAAGGGATTAGATCCAATAGACAGAGTGTCTGAAGAACTATAGAAGGAGGTTTGTGACATTGTAGAGAAGACAGTGATCAAGTCCATACCCAAGAAAAAGAAATGCAAGCAGGCAAAATGGTTATCGGAGGAGGCCTTAAAATAGCTGAGAAAAGAAGAGAAATGAAAGGCAAAGGAGAAAAGGAAAGATATGTCCATTTGAATGCAGAGTTTCAAATAGCAAGGAGAGATAAGAAAGCCTATCTCAGCGATCAATGCAAAGAAATAGAGGAAAACAATAGAAAGGGAAAGACTAGAGATCTCTTCAAGAAAATTAGAGATACCAAGGGAGCATTTCCTGAAAGGATAGGCACAATAAAGGAAAGAAATGACAAGGACCTAACAGAAGCTGAAGAGATTAAGAAGATGTGGCAAGAAAACACAGAAGAACTGTACAAGAAAGATCACGACCCAGATAACCACAATGGTGTGATCACTCACCTAGAGCCAGACATCCTAGAGTGTGAAGTCAAGTGGGCTTTAGGAAGCATCACTATGAACAAAGCTAATGGTGGCAATTATCGCTAAGCTATTTCAAATCCTGGACGATGATGCTGTGAAAGTGCTGCACTCAACATGTCAGCAAATTTGGAAAACTCAGCAGTGGCCACAGGACTGGAAAAGGTCAGTTTTCATTCCAATCCCAAAGAATGCTCAAACTACTACACAGCTGCACTCATCTCACACGCTAGAAAAGTAATGCTCAAAAATCTCCAAGCAAGGCTTCAAAAGTATATGAACCAAGAACTTCCAGATGTTCAATCTGGATTTAGAAAAAGCAGAGGAACCAGAAATCAAAATGCCAACATCCATTGGCTCATAGAAAAAGCAAGAGAGTTCCAGAAAAACATCTGCTTTATTGATTAGGCCAAAGCCTTTGACTGTGTGGATCACAACAAACTACAAAATTCTTCAAGAGTTGGGAATACCAGACCAGCTTACCTGCCTCCTGAGAAATCTGTATGCAGGTCAAGAGGCAACATTTAGAACTGGACATGGAACAACAGACTGCTTCCAAATTGGGAAAGGGGTACATCAAGGCTGTATATTGTCACCCTGCTTATTTAACTTATATGCAGAATACATGATGCGAAATGCTGGGCTGGATGAAGCCCAAGTTGGAATCAAGATTGCCGGGAAAAATATCAATAACCGCAGATATGCAGATGACACCACCCTTATGGCAGGCTGTGAAGAGGAACTAAAGAGCCTCTTGAAAGTGAACAAGGAGAGTGAAAAAGCTGGCTTGAAACTCAACATTAAAAAAATTAAGATCATCTGGTCTCATCACTTCATGGCAAGTAGATGAGGAAACAATGGAAACAGTGACAGACTTTTATTTTGGGAGGCTCCAAAATCACAAATGGTGACTGCAGCCATGAAATTAAAAGACAGTTGCTCCTTGGAAGAAAAGCTATGACCAACCTAAACAGCATATTAAAAAGCAGAGACATCACTTTGCCGACAAAGGTCTGTCTAGTCAAAGCTATGGTTTTTCTAGTAGTCATGTGTGGATGTGAGAGTTGGACCATAATGAAAGCTGAGTGCTGAGGAATTGATGCTTTTGAACTGTGGTGTTGGAGAAGACTCTTGAGAGTCCCTTGGACAGCAAGGAGATCCAACCAGTCCATCCTAAAGGAAATCAGTCCTGAATATTCAGTTTTTTGAACACTGCATAATTGTGCACAAATGCCAGCTAATTGTCTGTTTAACTTTTAATACTCTTAATAATATTTATTGTCCTGCATTGGCACAGCAGCTCATTGGGTTAATGTCTTAAAATAATTTATTCCATTGCCTAACATTGTATCCCATCTAAAGCTTCAGTGTGTTGATTTGTAAAATGGACAAAATAATTCCCTTATCTACCTCAAAGAACTGTGGTTCAAACAGTTCAGGAATGCATTAATTGAAATCCTTTACAAACTCTGAACTGTTTTATAAGTATAAGGGATGGTTATTATTTCTTGTTTATAGATGATAGTGTTGATCTAATCATCTTTCTAAATACAATTTAAAATTTTTCCAAAACATTTCCATACTGAAAATAATCCTGTTCATAGGTATAGCAATGGTAATAATTTTCAGCTTGACTAATTATAAGGAAGATTTCTGAAGTGTAAATTAATATCCTATAGTTCTTTTTTATTCCAGACACTCATGAAACTGAAAGTCACTCAGTCGTGTCCAACTCTTCGCAACCCCATGGACTATACAGTCCATGGAATTCTCTGGGCCAGGATACTGGAGTGGGTAGCCTTTCCCTTCTCCAGAGGATCTTCCCAACCTAAGGATCGAACCCAGGTCTCCCATATTACAGGCGGAGTCTTTACTACCTGAGCCACAAGGGAAACCCAAAATGAAAGTCTCTCAGTCCTGTCTGACTCTTTCCAACCCCATGAACTATACAGTCCATGGAGTTCTCCTGGCCAGAATACTGGAACGGGTAACTTCTTCCCTTTTCCAACAGGTCTTCCCAACCCAGGAATTGAACTGGGGTCTTCTGCATTGCAGGTGGATTCTTTACCAACTGAGCTATCAGGGAAGCCCCCCAGAAACTCTTAGAGTACTATGTTACCATAGTTGCCTGTTAATTCCTTTCTCCTACAAAGTTATATGTACTTATTTGAGTATTGAGTGCCTTCTATCTTTTATTTTATCCTGGCTATTTTGTCAGCATAAAAGCTAGATTACCTTGTTTACATGCATGCTGCTGAATCTCTTCAGTCCTGTCCTACTGCATTGTGGCCTACCAGGTTCCTCTGTCTGTGAGATTTCCCAGGTAAGAATACTGGAGTGGGTTGCCATGCCCTCCTCCAGGGGATCTTCCCGACCCAGACATCAAACCCATGTCTCTTTACATCTCTGCATCATCAGTTCAGTTCAGTTCAGTCACTCAGTCGTGTGTGACTCTTTTCGACCCCATGAACCTGTAGCACACCAGGCCTCCTTGTCCATCACCAGCTCTCGAAGCCTACCCAAACTCATGTCCATTGAGTCGGTGATGCCATCCAACCATCTTATCCTCTGTCATCCCCTTCTCCTCCTGCCCCCAGTCCCTCCCAGCATCAGGGTCTTTTCAAATGAGTCAGCTCTTTGAATCAGGTGGCCAAAGTATTGGAGTTTCAAGTTCAACATCAGTCCCTCCAATGAACACCCAGGACTGATCTCCTTTAGAATGGACTGGATGGATCTCCTTGCAGTCCAAGGAACTCTCAAGAGTCTTCACCAACACCACAGTTCAAAAGCATCAATTCTTTGGCACTCAGCATTCTTTATAGTCCAACTCTCACATCCATACATGACTACTGGAAAAACCATAGCCTTGACTAGATGGACCTTTGTTGGCAAAGTAATATCTCTGCTTTTTAATATGCTGTCTAGGTTGGTCATAACTTTCCTTCCAAGGAGTAAGCGTCTTTTAATTTCATTTAATTTCATGACTGCAATCACCATCTGCAGTGATTTTGGAGCCCCCCAAAATACAGTGTCTCAGTATTTCCACTGTTTCCCCATCTATTTGTCAGGTGGGCTCTTTACCATTAGTGCTACCTGGTAAGCCAAACTAGTGCCAAACTAGTTTATAATCCCACTTAAAACAATTTTTGTTTTTGAACATACCTTTGTTGTTTTTGGAAAAGTAATATGTAGTCATTGTATCTGTTATTAAGAATTTATTTTTTAAACAAAGAATGTGTTACCTGAAGTTCCACTGCTTTGCTAGTGCTCTGTTAACCATTGGCAGCATTCTAATAAATATCCTTCTAAACATTGCATTTATACAGGCACCTGTGGATATGTATTCCTTTTTTTTGGTGGGGCCAAGTCATGCAGTAGTGAGATTGTAGTTCCCCCACTAGGGGTCTACCCCAGGTCCCTGGCAGTGAGAGTGTCAAGTTCTAACCACTGGACTGCCAGGGAATTCCCTGGATATGTATTCAGTTTTATATAATTGCAATCAGAATATATCTTGTTCTGTAATTCACTTTTTTTTTTCACTCTACAGTATGTGGTAGACTTTTTTCCTGTCAATAAATGAAAGTATTATTAATGGATGCATTGTTTTCTCTTATCAAGATTTATATAATCTGTTCTTTATTTAGGTTCTTTTAAATTTGGAATTTCTATGAACCATGGAATACCATGGTGCATACATCTTCTATTAATACTTGTGAAATTTTCTTGGCACAGTAAACTCTTAGGCCTGGAACTGATGCATCAAGGGATATACACATTTTACATTTTGATGTATATTGCTAAATTGCCCTGAAGAAATTTGAACCACGCTCTAACCTAGTACTATCAGATTCCCATTGTCAGAGTTGAGAATCCAAATGGCAGTGTGCCATTTGCACACTAGCTGTTTGTTTCGGCAGTTTTCTTATTTAGAATAGTATTACACTTTAATTTATCAGTTCCTTTAGAACTTAGGTAAATGCCTTTTGGTCTCAATGATATATGTTCCTAGTCAATTGCATCTGCTTGTAGAACACTAATAATTTGGGCAATGCATCTGTAGGTGGGGTTGAAATGACAAGGAGTTATTTGACTAGCATGAATGTTCTTTTCACTATACTGCATCCTGGATCTGCTACCTCTGAAATACTTCAGTAGACACTTTTTAAGTGGGGATTTCCTTAATGTTATCTTCAAAGTGCAAGACTATTTTCCAAGTCTTTTTATTTTTCAGACAATCAATGCTTTTAGAAGAGACAGCCCCTTGAACTGAGTTAAGATTCGTGACCTTGTTAAACAATCAGCACTAGCTATATTGTCTTGGGCAAACTGCTTAACCTATCCAGATAGAAGTTTTCTTGTCTCAGTGAAACAGGCCAGTGATTTCTGATACTCTTTCCTTTTTCAACATTTTCCCCCATGACACTTGATTTCTTGTGCTCATTTCCTTTCTTGGTTTAAAAGACGTCTTATTAATTTTGGCACCCCTTATAAATTTCCATCAAAATATGGCATTCATCTTGGAAGACTTCTCTCATCATATTGGTGCAATTTTTAAAACATGCCTTTCTTCTGTTACACTTCACTTGTTCTATCATGAATGTTTCATTGGATGGACTCCTCCTTGGTTACTTATTTTGAATAATTCTGTATACTGTCCCCAAATTTGTTGGTAATGTTTTAGAGAAGTGAGAAATGGAATATTTCCTGCCATATCAATAAACAAAAGGATGTTACAGTCATTGGCAGTTGTAGCCACTGTGGATGGTGAGCTGGTGAGCCCTGAGGGAACGAAAGAAGGAAAGAATACCTCCATTTAGTAGCCAGCAGTCTGCAGCCACTGCTTAAGGTGAGCCCTGAGGAAACTCAGGATGTTTGGAAAACGATACTGGCCCCAGATAGCTGAGGTACATATCAAAGAAATGATTTCAGTGAGCCAGACTCTTGCACCTTCCCATATACAGAAAGGCACTGAATTCCTTAACTTGGAATATCTGGTTTTCTTTTGAGGTTCAGACTACCTGCCCTTTGGGGCAAAACTTCTATATAGCCTGGCTCCAACCCTCCCCTCCTCAGAGCAATTCTCACAGCGTTATCTCCCAGGCTTGAAGTCTTAAAATTCTTTCTCCCTATCCCCCACCCCCAATAAAACATAACTCTTGATTTTTATGTTGTGAATTTTTTTTAAGTCCACAGAAGGAAAGAATTCTATCTTTTGACATAATGCTTCACTTATATAGGATACACACACACACACACTTTTTTTTTTTTTACACTGGCTATGCTGTGCAGCTTGCAGAATTGAACCTGGGCCACAACAATGAAAGCATTGACTCCTAACAAGTAGGCCACCAGGGAACTCTCTAGGTTACTTTTAATACTTTCATTTTACTTCCTTAGATCCTCAAAACACTGCTTTGAAGTTAGATGTTGTTATCTCAAGTTTTATAAATGTGAAACTGAGGCTAAAACGAAGTGATATGCCCAGGGTCACTCAGTTTGTAAATGGTATAGCTGTGTCTATGGGTTCTAAGTTCAAAGCTCCATCTGGCTAAGCCACTGGTACCTCTATAGTTGAAGTCCTAGTTACATATTTTTTTCCTGGTAGTATTTATCATATACTTGTTGTTTAGTCTCTAAGTCATGTCTGACTCTTTTGTGACCCCATGGACTGTAACCTGCCAGGCTCCTCTGTCAATGCAATTTTCCAGGCAGGAATACTGGCGTGGGTTGCCATTTCCTCTTCCAGGGGATCTTCCAGACCCAGGGTTCGAACCTGAATCTCCTTTTTGGTGGCAGATTCTTTACTATTGAGCCAGCTGGTAAGCCCTAATCATATACATATGTCTGTACTAATCATAAAATAGTCATCAAATTTAAAGAAAATTGCTGTCAAGTGACATTTTGGAAGAGGGAAACAGAAACATGAGCATAGCTACTCTATAGGATATAATTTTTTAATAGGATATAATTTGACAGCCCTAAACAGATACTTTCCCTAATTCCTAACAAAGCAGTAGTTTTCAAATTGTGAGTTTCCTTAAATAATAATAATAAAAAAAAGGAACTTGCAGTAACATATATAAAGATTATGTTAAATAAGACAAGGTAGTATGGGCCCAGGGACTGACTCACAGAACACAGAAACAAACTGATATGAGGACAGCTAGTTATTCATATGGGGGAAAAAATTAAATTTCTACTTCACAACTTTCATCAAAGTCAATTTCAGATGTATCAAGGGCTTAAACGTGAAATGCGATACTTCAAAACATTTCCTTAAAAAGTTTTTAAGTTTACTTGTATTTGGAATTTTTTATACTTAGTTCTCTTTCTTCTATAAAGGCTTTATCATTTCTTCGGGTATACTGGTATTAAACCAAAAAATGAGACTACTATTGATCTCGGAGAAGTAGTAGTGAGCAGTGGCATGAAGTGAGAGCTTAATTCCCTGCCCAGGAATTGAACCTGGGTAGCCTGGATGAAAAACAGAAATCCTAGCCACCAGACCAGCAAGGGCTAAAGGCTGGAAGCTATATATTTTCCTGGTTCTAGTGAAAAATGGATTTCTCACGGAGGCAAAAACTGTAAATGCCAGTACAAAGTATATTATCCGAGACAGCACAACAACAAATGGGAGAGCACACAGAGGAACAGTTAAGATAGAGGCAAGGCAGAGATGCACACCTGGAGAGAAAGGGTGTGGGTGTCCTCCCCAGGGAGGAGTGCAGTACAGAGGTGGGTAAGTCATTTTTATAGGACAGTTCTGGGTTTCTGTTTACCTTTGGCTAATTATCTGGTTTCTTTTTCCACACCTGACCTACCCTAGCACCCTCTCCAACATGTGTAGGCAACTTTTTCCCAAGTTGGATTCCAGCCCAGAGACCTATGTGGAAGCCTTAGCATCACATATTATGGGGTGGTGCCCCCTTCTTTTTGACCCCCAAGGAGCCTTTCTCCACCTGTGAAATGTCTCCCTTGCCCCAAGGATGGGAAATCTATGATGTCCTGACCCTTTACTCAAACAAGGTTTAGCCTCTCTCTGTTGCTGCCATGACTATCAAGGTGACACAGGAGACAAAGCCTGGCTATTTATTTATGATATTCCATTTCAGAGGGCAAATGGGAGCCCATCTATCTCCTGTCTCAGGAAATGCAAACTGGAGGCTAATTTTAAATGTCCAGCTTGAAGCCCATGTAAACAGGGGACCAGTTGTAAATACCTAGCCTGGGGCCCATCTACCTCCTGCCTCACTATGATGGTGAACTGATGTAAAAGTCTTTTTTCTGCTACTTTTTAAAATCTACTGAAGGCCTTTGTTTTTAAGAATCCTCTAAATTTTAATTAAGTTTATTAAATAAAATAAAATTTTATTTAAATTCCTCTTAAAGGACACAAGAATCTTTGGGAAGTCATTATTAACAGAAAGAGTTGTAAGTTATTTAGTAAAAATGTTCCTCATTTTTCAGATAAGAAAACAGAGAAGTTTGCTTCAGGTCAGAGTCACATGATTTTAAATAATCACTCTGCCTTCTACTTCTGTGGGAGATCTGTTCTTATGACCAATTTTTCTCCCTCAGCCCTGGGTTAATTCTTTTGCACTTAAATGTGACTCCTAGAATTATAGTTTGGAATGTGTAGAATGAAAGGGAATTTAGTTTCCAGTCTTCCCAAGACTGAAGTGATAACCCGTAACACTGTCAACGTTTCCTTATTTTTGAACAAACTTAAAAATCCACAGATATTTGACTGTCGACCATGCCCGAGGCACGAAGTTTGCAATTTCACAATGAAATGTGCGAAGAGCCATCTCAAATATTTGACTGATAAACTGGCACCTCGCATGGTATGTGCGACAACGGAGAAAGTTCTCTCTTGGCTAGACAAATGGGTATGTTTATTATTTCCTTTAATAAGCCTTAACTCCTCCTGCGGTAAGAGTTCTTTGCATTTCCTCGAGCAGAGGCTAACGACGCGCCCCCGAATGAGTCTTTTCTGACGTGGACTTTCTAATTACGTCAGGCCTTCCTGAAGCCTCTCCTTGAACAGCCTTTTGTGTGGGAACGACGGCGGAGGCACTGGCGGGTTTCCAAGCTTTCTCCTTTATAGGGCCGCGAGCCGGACCGCAAAGCTAGGTGACAGACGGCCGCGCTGGGACCCCGCAGGCTCCTACCAGAGCGCGCCTGCGTGCCGGAGCTCCTTTGTTGCTCGGCTGCCCGAGTCTGGCTGCNTAAAATTGCTTGGAATTTACTTGAAATGGTAAATTCTAGGAGTTTACAGTCAAAATTTTAATTTAATACCATGACTCCTTTTTTTAGTAATAATGGGCCAGGAATAGTCAGTCAGTCAGTTGAGTCGCTCCGTGGTGTCCAGCTCTTTGCGACCCCATGAACCGCAGCACACCAAGCCTCCCTGTCCATCACCAACTCCAGGAGTTGACCCAAACTCTTGTCCATTGAGTCAGTGATACCATCCAACCATCTCATCCTCTGTCGTTCCCTTCTCCTCCCGCCCTCAATCTTTCCCAGCATCAGGGTCTTTTCAAATGAGTCAGCTCTTTGCATCAAGTGGCCAAAGTACTGGAGCTTCAGCTTCAACATCAGTCCCTCCAATGAACACCCAGGACTGATCTCCTTTAGGATGGACTGATTGGATCTCCTTGCAGGCCAGGAATAAGGTTTTAAATATCACAGAAGTACATTTGCATGCTGCTGTAAAATCTGTATAATTTTATCAGTTAAACAAACATAGGACTTCCCAGGTGGTCCAGTGGTTAGGACTCTGCTCTTCCAATGCAGAGGGTGTGGATTCAAGCCCTGGTTGGGGAATTAAGATCTCATATGCCCTGTGGTGTGCCAAAAAAGAGAAAAAGAAGATAAACAGAGTACTAAAGAGTGACTTCAATGGTTATGCTAGTCTCCCACTCATGAAAAGTGTCAAAGATTTTAAAGGACCTATCACCAGCTAAACAACATGTTAGTTCTTATTTGGTTTACCTATATTTTAATAGATACAGAAGTAAACTGTAGGTAAAGCCAAAAAACAACTTTTGTGTTTGAGTTGTCCCTGTAGAAGTATTTTCAATGGTAGTAGTCCTACTCTGGAGATAAGCATTACCTACTGATTTTTAAATCAATAAATCAGTGTTTACTGATTTTAAAAAAAGTGTGCTTACTAAAAACCCAAATCAAAACAAAATAAAACTAGGTCTTCTTAAAAAGCTTTCTAAACTGTCATTGTGGCTGATCTAGATTTTATTTCAGAAGAAATAATCTTGTTAACTCTGTAGGATATGAAATCTGTATACAGTCTTGAAGCACTTAGTAAATTCCTGTGTGATAGTGCTTAATATATTTTTTGTTGAGTTTGTATATCAAAGAATACAGTTGAACCAGAATGATAGAGAATATATTTACTAAAAACCACTTTGGAACTCAAGATAGTAAGTTTCTGGAAAATAATAGACTAGGAAGCAGTCAGCTTCTACTTGCTTTTTATTTTTCTCTTGGACACTGATAATAGCAAGTGGTGCTATCTGCATATTTCTCCATGCGTATCATCAACATTTGGTCTAATTCTCTATCATCCTAACTGCAAATAACCTTTTTCATGTAACCCAGATGTATGACCACTCCAAGACTGAAACAATTGATCATGATAGGTGTATAAAGTATATACACCTGAATTGCTTTAACTTAAAAAAACTGTTAATATATACTGTTATGTCTCTATAAAAGCATTATCACCTGAGTCAGATTCTGGATCTATAACTAGTTAACCTTGGGAATAAGCTTTAGTTGTAGTTTCCTTATCTATAAGTGTAAACCATTTACCTTGCTTCCCTTTGGGTTGTTATGAGGATTAGGTGTACAGAAAGCACTTTGAATGCCATAAAATTGTTTAGAAATGTAAGCATGGATACATGGGGTCACATTCATATTTTGCAATAGAACTTTGAGTTGAATGAGGAGAAAAGGAGATCACCAGTGTACTTAATGTTTTCAAAGTTTTAATGAACACTTTTGCTTTTTGCTGATTGATTGTCCTTGAAAGTAGAAAATGCTTTGTTTTAAAAATTAAATGGTATAGGCCTGCTTTGTTCTTACCTAGCTAACACGTAGGTTGTGTTACATTATATTGTGATAGGTTATCTGCTTCCCTTATTAGACTGTGAGGTCCTCAAGAGCGGATTTTAGATTTTACTAATGCTTGAGTCTCTAGCCTCTAGTACAGATTGTAACCTACACTTAAAATAATAGCTTATTGTCTGCTAATTATCTACTTTGTGCTAGGTACTTTCCCTGTATTTCCTAATCTATTTGTCCAAAGAATACTTTTTGTAACTGCAGTGTATTGATGAACCCACTTCAGTGTTCTTGCCTGGAGAATCCCAGGAACGGAGGAGCCTCGTGGGCTGCCATCTATGGGGTCACACAGAGTCAGACACAACTGAAGCAACTTAGCGGCAGCAGTGTATTAATGAAATCAGTAAGATCAAAGATGTACCCTTTGGATTAAATCAAGAGCAAGCCATACTGTCAAAGGCTATTTTGTTTCTCAGTGAAATTGTGAATTTTAATAGTATTTTTGACAGTTGCATAAGTAATTCACGTTCATTGTATTAATAGAAAATTTGGAAAATATAGAAATAAAAAAAAGTAGTTCCTAAAACTCACCATCTGTAGACATAATCTCTGTTAACATTTTGAAGTACATATTTTAAGTACATATTTTGAAGTATACCCTTTTAAAAAATATTTTTAAATATATCCTTTAAGTACATATTTTACTACCCTTGGATTCATACTATATATATACTTATTTCAGATGTCCACTAAGTTAACTAGAGTTAAGATAGCAGGGAAATAACTTTCTCATACTCCCTAACCTATTTCTATGGTTCTTAAATTAAGCAACAGGGTTTACTAGGGTTCAGTGGCGAAAGGATTTAAAAAAAAAATCAACTGATAAAATCCTCACCTGACCTTTTAATCTTTCACCCATGGTTACAAGGCAAAGTATTGCCCAAATCTGGGCATTTTGCCGCAGATTGATTTAGCAGGTGATAAGTTTGAGGGTAAATGTTGCTGATGGACACTGGTTACTTCTGAGTCCTAAACTTTAATTCCTCAAGAAGGAAATTGAAGCATCTGTTTGAGTCCCAGAGTGTCACTAGAAGTAACATTCTGCAGTTGCACCCTGAAATATGGTCTGCACGGCAGGGTATCAGTTCTTTTCAGCTTCTCTCTTTTCTCTGCATTCCTATTTTCAGGGAAATCTTCCTTACTTGTCAGTGAAGATTTTTTTCCCAACTCGCTTGTTCCTACTGATATCTTACTAACAGCGGAATCATTCATCCTTTATCTTCCCAGGTGGCATTAGTGGTAAAGAACACGCCTGCCAATGCAGGAGATGTAGGAGAGGCGGGTTCCATCCCTGGGTCTGGAAGATCCCCTGGAGAAGGAAACGGTAACCCACTCCAGTATTCTTGCTAAAGAATCCCCATGGATAGAGGAGCCTGGCAGGCTACAGTCCATAGGGTAACAAAGAGTTGGACATGACTGAAGTGACTCAGCATGCACACATTTTCCTGCTTAATAAAGTAGACTAAAATGTACAGTTATTTTCACCAATGGCTGTGCATATATCTTAAATTGTATACATATATCTTAAACTGTATACAAACTTAGAAAAATTGAATGTCGTTACAGAAAAATGTGAAAGTATAATCAGATAGCAAAAACCACATTGAAAAGAGCACACATGAGGTGATTAGTTGGTAAATGCTGCCACTATATCAATATATACTTTGAATATCATTCTTCTGTGCTACTGATGTGTTTAAATTTTTCCTTATGTCTGCAAATATAAATCTCGCTGATATTTTCCCTAAAAAAAAGAACTCTGCAGTGTTCCAGGGATCCCACGTATTGAGAATGTTCGTTTGTATATACCATCTCTAGTCCTTAAATGGAGAAGGCAATGGCAACCCACTCCAGTACTCTTGCCTGGAAAATCCCATGGACGGAGGAGCCTGGTAGGCTGTAGTCCATGGGGTTGTGAAGAGTCGGACATGACTGAGCGACTTCACTTTCACTTTTCACTTTCATGCGTTGGAGAAGGAAATGGCAACCCACTCCAGTGTTCTTGCCTGGAGAATCCCAGGTATGGCAGAGCCTGGTGGGTTGCCATCTCTGGGGTCACACAGAGTTGGACATGACTGAAGTGACTTAGCAGCAGCAGCGGTCCTTAAAAGCTCTTTATACTCTTATAGAAATCATATATACTGTTTCCAAGGTGTACTATAAATATTGAATTAATGTGTGAGTTTAGAAGTGGAGGAACTCAGCTTTGTTGCTTGATTTATTGAATAGCTCCTTTTTAAGTTGAGATAGGATGATGTCTTCCAACATTAAAATGTTTTATTTGCACTAAACTGTCTTTTCTAGTATCCGAAAATATTTAATTTGGAAGTTCTTTTGTGGCTGGAGCACATTGTCATGTTTGTCACCGGTTTCATAAATATCACACACACAAATAGGGTGTATACAAAAGATGTTGATCTTTTGTAGTGGTGATTGGAGGCTAACTGTAAAATAGGTCTAAACAGGTCTACAATGTTTACTGAATGTTTGTTGTTGTTGTTTAGTTGCTAAGTTGTGTCTGACTCTTTTGCAACCCCTTGAACTGTAGCCCGCCAGGCTCCTCTGTCCATGAAATTTCCCAGGCAGGAATAATGGAATGGTTTGCCATTTCCTTTTCCAAGGAATTTTCCCAACCCAGGGATCGAACCCATGTCTCCTAAGTTGGCAGGAAGATTCTTTACCTCTGAGCTGCCAGGGAAACCTTGTTGAATGTTTACTGGTGTATAAAACATTTGGGAGGTAAAAAAGGAAACTGAACAGATATTTCTTTCCTTTACAGAATTTACATCTAACAAAAAATACAAAAGAGAATGTTTCCTTTACTTTTCCTATCCTAACAGATATTAACCACTCACAAAGTAACTATGAAGCACTATAAGAGGAAAAATTAACATAGAAAGAAATATTGGAAAGTATAGCTTTGCATAGTGTTGGGAAGTGATGGTTTCTCAAAGAAATAGAAAATATGATCCGGTGAAGAGGGAGGCAGGAGGACATGACCAGAGTAATTATAAACAAATTATAGTAGAACAGCATGTAAAATATAGACTCATTCTCTTCTACATTTCATAATTAATTAAAAATTAAACTTGTTTCCATGTAGAGTGGTTATTTGCAAAGTCAGATATTAAGCCAGACATCCCCTGCTTATTGAGGGAAAAGAAAAATTAATAGCAAGCGTGCTTATGAATGATGTTACGATAATTGGCAAGAGAAGAAATTCAAACAATTTCATGAGAGAAGAGCTATCACCAAATAATTCCTTAGAGAGGAGTGGCAGACTTTTAAATTAGTCCCTTAGTTACTCCCCAGGCTTTCACCATATGAATCTAACAAGTAATTTGTGGGTATTATCGTTGTGGGATTTATCTTCAAGCTTTGCAAGCAAGTATAAGAATGTGGAAATAAGGGACAACATTAATAATTTATTTGTAAACCTGAAATCAAGAGATATATGACTGCCAGCATAGAAACTACATCATAGTTAGTAGTAAAAAGAGTGGGATCTGAAGTCATACTGCTTATGCTTTAATCTCAGTTCCCCTTGTTGGCTTATGTGACCTCACCTAATCTTATTTCTGGAGATAGTAATACTTGGCATGATTGTGGGCGTTTTAATGAAATAATGTAGAGAGCACTAAGCACAGTATCTAGCTTCTCTTAATTATTAATATCTTGACCACCTTTTTAATATTTTATTTAGTACCAGCTATTTCATAAACTTATAAAGTAGATCAGCGGTCTTAAGTAGTAATGTTTGCATACTTAAGGTGTTTTTTGCTATAAGGAGCTCATGATTTCAGCCACAGTCAGCTCCAGGTCTTGTTTTTGCTGACTACATAGAGCTGCTTCATCTTCAGCTGGCTCAGATCATGAACTCCTTTTGCAAAATTCAGGCTTAAACTGAACAAAGTAGGGAAAAACCAGGAGGCCATTCAGGTATGACCTAAAGCAAATTCCTTATGGCTCAGATGGTAAAGTGTCTGCCTGCAATGCGGGAGACCTAGGTTCGATTCCTGGGTCGGGAAGATCCCCTGGAGAAGGAAATGGCAATCCACTCCAGCACTCTTGCCTGGAAAATCCCATGGGCGGAGGAGCCTGATAGGCTACAGTCCATGGGGTCGCAAAGAGTTGGACACGACTGAGCTAATCCCTTGAATCTATTTGTCACTTTCATATAGTGAATTTAGATCCAATAGTGTCTGAAGAAATTAGATCCAATAGAGTGTCTGAAGAACTATGGATGGTGGTTTGTAACATTGTAAAGAAGGCAATGATCAAAACTATCGCTAAGAAAAAGAAATGCAAGAAGGCAAAATGATTGTCTGAGGAGGCCTTACAAATAGCAGAGAAAAGAAGAGAAGCGAAAGGCAAAGGAGAAAAGGAAGCATATACCCATCTAAATCCAAAGAATAGCAAGGAGAGATAAGATAAGAAAGCCTTCTTCAATGATCAATGCAAAGAAATAGAGAAAACCAATAGAATGGGAAAGACTAGTGATCTCTTTGAGAAAATTAGAGATACAAGGGAACATTTCATGTAAAGATGGCCACAATAGAAAATAGAAATGACAAGGACCCAACAGAAGCAGAAGAGATTAAGAAGAGTTGGCAAGAATACAGAAAAGAACTGTACAGAAAAGGTCTATCATGACCCGGATAACCATGATGGTGTGATCACAAATGACTAGAGCCAGACATCCTGGAATGTAAAGTCAAGTGGGCCTTAGGAAGCATTACTATGAACAAAGCTAGTAGAGGTGATGAAATTCCAGCTGAGCTATTTCAAATCCTAAAAGATGATGGTGACAAAGTACACATATTGAGTGCTGCACTCAGTATGCCAGCAAATTTGGAAAACTCAGCAGTGGCCACAGGACTGGAAAAGGTCAGTTTTCATTCTAATCCCAAAGATGGGCAATGCCAAAGAATGTTCAAACTAGTGTACAATTGTGCTCATTTCACATGCTAATAAGGTAATGATCAAAATCCTTCAAGCTAGGCTTCAGCAATACATGAACCAATAACTTCCAGGTGTACAAGCTGGATTTAGAAAAGGCAGAAGAAGCAGAGATCAAATTAACAACATCTGTTGGATCATAGAAAAAGCAGGAGAATTCCAGAAAAACATCTACTTTGTTGATTACATTAAAGCCTTTGACTGTGTGGATCACAACAAACTTTGGAAAATTCTTCAAGAGATGGGTATACCAGACCACCTTACCTGCCTCCTGAGAAACCTGTATGAAGGTCTCTGCTTTTTATTTTTGTAAA
>SJYQ01004918.1:536970-553510 GCA_006410935.1 Redunca redunca
TACTTCAGTAAGTGGAAGCACCAGTTACTATATGGTGGGAGTGGAATAACAATGCAATAATCTTTTAGTTTTACTGAATAGTCACTATTTCATTGAATCTAATGCCATTAGTTATGATGCATATTTTAAAAATTAGTTTATTTATTTTAAGGATGCATATTTTTACTGTACTGTTTAATGCATTTAAAAATCGTTTAGGTTCTTCTAACCCCCTGCTTGCTGTGACTGTGTTTTGATCTTTGACTCTTCCTATGCGGTGCGGTGCTGTGCTCCGTCACTCGGTGGTGTCCGACTCTTTGCGACCCCATGGACTGTAACCGGCCAGGCTCGTCTGTCTATGGGATTTCCCAGGCAAGAATACTGGAGTGGGTTGCCATTTCCTCCTCCAGGGTATCTTCCCGACCTAGGGACCTGCATCTCCTGCATTGGCAGGTGGATCCTTAACCAAGGTGGATTCTTTACCACTGAACCAGCTGGGAAGCCCTGATTCTTCCTGGTGCCCCTAAAAACAATGCAAAATGCCTTTACATTCTTTAAAACACTTGTAATATCTACTTCATATGTACCAAATGTATGATTTACGTGAAATATCTTGTATAAGGTGAATTTGGGGAAAAATAAAGTATTCAAATTAGCTTCAATTTAATGTTTTCACAGGTGCTGGAGAAAATTTGGAGAATACAATGGCAGCCTTTCAACAGTAAGTATATACAAAGGCATTCTCTTCCAGTTTATCATTAAAGTGATGATTCACAGAGTAAGTATAGTATACATGTAGCATCCACTTATGATAGTTGTTTCTGTTTTATTAAAATCTTTTTTTTTTTAAGTTAGTCTGAAGTGTTCTAACAAGTGTTTGTCTTCTGCTTAACTGAAAAACTAGATTTGAGTTTTGGCACTATAGTGCCAGAGCTGAAAGAAGACGTTTTGTAACAAGGCACATACTGTGCATAATGCTAATTAGTCTCAGAGAGAAAGAGAAAAGGAAAACACTGTTACATTGGCTCTTGTTTATGTGTAGGATTATGTGTCTACTCAGTAATTCTTCCACAGACCTGGACCTGTTATCTGGTCTTTCTTCTTTGAAGCCTTAGGAGTAATTGATCTTTTTTTTTTTTTAAGGTAAATTATTTTTTCCAGTTTTTGAATTATTCATCTTTCCCATGGAGGTCTTTTAGAGCACCTCACAGGGAAGCAGGAGAGACAAGAACGAAAGCAGATTGCTACCTTGTTCTTGGTCTTAAAGTAATTGCTTATCATCAGTCTGTGGTAATGCTGAGAACACTGTTTTCTTTTCCCTGAAAAATAAGATAGGAAACTTGGCAAGTTAACCCCCATGAAAAACATTACTATCCACATTTACTAAGGAAAATATTTTCTTATATAATTTTTAAGCATTTTTATGTACACAATTGGGGCTAATAAATCAGGATAACTTGGCTTAAGGTTTAGTTCTATTTCTCATCATTCAAAGACACTTAAGAATTTTTTTTTCCTGTTTTCAGGTCCCAAGGTACTGCTTTTCCATAGTCATTTTGTCTAAATCCTATTCTCCTATATTTGGCATTGCTTATTCTTCCTCCTCTAAAATATGATGCCTTTTGACTGTAATCTCAAGTCTCTTACAGCTCTAAAATGCAAATTCTTTCCTCCTGTCACTGATGGTGAAGCAGAATAATGTAAATTACTTTATCGTCTCTACTGAGATTATGTAGCTAGCTCCTGTAACAAAATACATATATTTAATTTTATGTGAACAATTTTCACTGTGATTCACACACATACATATACACACCCACACACACCTCCATTGACTATTATTTATCAGATCCTTTTTGCCTGTGATGTAGTGATATATTTTTACTTGGGGGAAAAACTGCTCATGACTGAGTGGTTTTAGCATTCCCTATGTAAAAATATGTTATTTTGTAAGTTTTTCTCCATGTATTTTTGCTAAATCTTTACTAGCCACTCTTATTTATAAAATTAAGACACTGAGTTGTATAATAAACTATTTCTAAGGATGATGCATTTGTATAATACATTATTTCTAAGGATGGTACCTAAATATTTTTTTTATCTTTGAAGATTTTGATCCCCTGAAAAATTTTTTTATATTCAAAGAATATCTAATTTAGATTATTTTTACCTGCTGGATACAACATTTCATTTCCTGTCTTCAAGCAGTGTGTTTTTATATTGTTTTGTTCAAGCAGTAACTATTGAAAAGTACCACAGCCTTCTCTATCATGTGGTAGCTTTCTATAACTTTAGTATTTTGGAGGTTTTTCTGGCACTTTAAAAGAAGAAAGCACCTCTTCCATATATTAAGGCTGTTTAACTCTTTCATTGTATGGCTGTTTGCTAATTGACTTTGGAATTTATATAAAACCTAAACCAAATAGGCTTTAATTTTAAACTTAAAAAAATATTTTTGATGGTGGTGGTGATAGTAATGATTTGGGTTTTTGTTTTGTTTTGTCTGATGCATCAGGATATTGTCAATAAGTACTTTTTATAATTGTACTTTCATTTATAAATATTTATTTAACCACTAGGACACTTAGAAAGGTTTTTTAAAATATACCTACTTCATGAACAACAAGAAAAAAATGTTTATGCATACTATTTTCAAAGTATTGCATATGAAAAAAGTTATAATCCATAATTGGCAAAAGACAGACACTGTGTGTNTGAAAAAAATTAAGTTATAATCCATAATTGGCAAAAGACAGACACTGTGTGTAAGTATAGTTTATCCTTGATAGGATAAGTAGTTGAAGAAAAAATAGTGAAAATACAATGAGCAGCTAAAACTTAGATCATATTTGTTACATATATTTAAATCTTATTTATGTATTGATATCTGTGTATATTGAAAAAGCATGTATATTATGACATGGAGGTAATGATGATATTAAAGAAAGTATAAATAGTTGGTATGGGAAGCCTGGTTAAAATTAATCAGAAAATTGAAAAGATATCAGGACTAGAAAAGCTATCATTTGGTGGAGAGGAAGAAGCTCCTTTTAAAAATGTGAAATGTCTGAGGTTAAAATGTGAGTTTATGTGAACAAGATACATCTAGAAAACTGAAAGGACCTTAAGAGTATATGGAAAATTAATTCATTAGTATTTATTATATTATAGTAGGGCTAAAGAAATAATTAGTACTGACAAAGAGAAATAATTATATTTCACAGTTTATAAAAAGTTATTTAATCTGGCTTAATAATTTCATGGACTTCCCTGATGGTCCAGTGGTTAAGAATCTGCCTGCCAGTGCAGGGGACACAGATTTGATCCCCGGTCCAGGAAGATTCCACATGCCACAGGGCAACTAAGCCCACATGCCATAACTACTGAGCCTGCTTGCCACAGCTAGTGAAAGCCCACATGCAGCAATGAAGACCCAGTGCAGCCAAAAAACAAGTAAATAAACAAATTTAAAAAATGATTTTACAGACACCTTAACTTAATAATTAAAGAAGGAAATGGCAACCCAGTATCCTTGCCTGGAACATTCCACGGACGGAGGAGCCTGACAGGCTATAGTCCATGGTGTCACAAAGGGTCGGACCCAACTGAGTGACTTCACTTTCTTTCTTTCTTAAGTTATAAATATGGCTTTTCTGGGATTCTTTGAGAATAAGAATTTTCCTTATTGATCTCAGTCCCTAGATCTAGCTCTGGTACTAATAGGCTCTCACTAGTCAATTACTGAATGGTACATGGAATGGAGCACTCGGGAACAAAGCTGACTATTAACAGAAGTTAGAGGCAGAACCCCATTTATAATAAGCATGGAACCGAAAACTAAAAAATTGTACTGCACAGATAGACACACACACTCACACACACAGAGCCAATAAACCCTTGAGTATGTAAAGTGTGGTTCTTAAGAGCTAATAAAACTAGGTTATTAAACCAGGCTGCTGTTGTGAATACCCATAGGACAGTTTGATCCCTGTGGTATTAATATGAATGGTAAAAGAAAGAAGCAAATTGTATTAGCAATAGCTGGAAGTGTAAGTTGGCAGACAATCAAACTAATTAATCAGTGACCTGATTCTCATGGTAAAATGTTTTGCAATGTCTAATTAATACAATACTAATTATCTCATTTCTGAAGTGGAAATACTGTAACCTCAATGTTTTGAGGAATACGTGAGATTCACATGAATTCTTTAACATAGAGTCTGTTGTAAGTTTTGACACATAGTTTTTGTGGAGTTTGAAGTAATTTCACTTCTTCTTTTAGAGAGAGTTTTTCTTTTCTTTTTCCGGAAATATTGAAATCTTGCCTTCCCTAACTTTTTCCTGTGTTTGTCATCAGCTTATCAGAAATTCTGCTATAAAATGTCTGGTGTTTCAGTTGAAGTAGATACATTTTGTTATTTGTGGGAAAGTTTGAAGGCTAAAGTGATTTAAAAAAATAGTTTTCTTTTCTTGCTGTATTCTAGCTATTTGTATATCAAATTTGAGATGACTTTATTAGAATAATTTACAGATTGTCCTAGATACGCTTACTATTGTTCTAAATTTTTGATTATTAGCTTCTTAATAAGAGGTAAGCATAAAATAAATAAATAATATTTTTTCTATAATTCCTAAACATTTCTAAAAACAGCCAACATTTCAGCTAAAGGCAAACTTCATACTTATAAAGATTTCTTAGGTAAAATGTATAGGTATTTTTTTTTTTTTGTATAGGTATTTTTAAATACAGGGAAATACAGATTTAAATACAGGATAATATAGATAACCCTTGCTTTTACCCTGACAGGCAGATTCCCATCCACTGCACCACCAGGGAAGTCCCCTTTTATTCTTAAAAAAAAACAAACCATAAAAGCTATATACAGTATAACAATATTTAAGGAACATTTTAAATATAGAAAAATACTTTTACCAACCTAAAACCTATTTTTGCCTTTTTTTAGATTCTATTTTTACACATCTGTGGTTCTAGCAAACACACAATTGCAAACAGTCTTTTTCAAAGGTGGATGTTCTTTAGAAGAGGACACATATGGTTAACAGTTATTTACTGTCTTGATAAGAATTATATTAATGAGCCAGGTTTGTTTTTCTCTTAGCAGCTGGTGATAATCAGAGCACTAAAAGGAAAGATTATTTAAGAAATAGGAGAGCAGTGTGAGACTTTGGCACACGTCAGCAAGTGGCCATTGGTTCTTTTGGAGTGGGATGCTGATGGGGTTGGATTATCAGAGGTAGAATAAGTAAGACAATTCTCAAAGTAGTTGGCTCCAAAGATAAATTTTGTCAGGCATATAAAGTGTATACATACACACACACACACACTTTATTTTACATCAGAGGGATCATACCATGCCTACTTTTTTTTCATTTAGATATCCACAATGCCATTCCATGTGAATGCTTTATTCTTTGACGTATGATGCTCACTAGGGCTTCCCAGGTGGCTCTGTGATAAAGAATCCACCTGACAGTGCAGGAGACGCAAGAGACACGGGTTTGATCCCTGGGTCGGGAAGATTTCCCTGGAGAAGGAAATGGCAATTCACTCCAGTATTCTTGTTTGGGAAATCCCATGGACAGAGGAGCCTGGCGGGCTACAGCCCATAGGGTTGCAAAAAGAGTCGGACATGACTTAGCAACTAAACAATTCATTGTAGCTTTGGATCATCACTGTGGACTGATGCTAAAGTTGAAGCTGCAGTATTTTGGCCATCTGATGCTACAGACAATTCATTGGAAAGGTCCTTGATGCTGGGAAAGACTGAGGGTAGAAGGAGAAGAGGACGTCAGAGGATGAGGTGGCTGGACGGCATCACCAATGCAATGAACATGAACATGGACAAACTCTGGAAGATGGTGAGGGACAGGGAGGCGGGCCTGCTGCAGTCTATGGGGTCACAAAGAGTCAGACACGACTAAGCGACTGAACAACGAAAATGTATCATCACTGATGAACATTTAGGTACTTGTTGGATATTGATAACCCAAACGTAGCTTCATTCTGCTTGTTTAAAAATGAAATACCTGCAACATACCCAACACTGTGAACGTTGGAAAGTATAGAACAGATTCCCTTCCTCACTAGGAATTTAGTATCCAGTTGTAGTGACATGACCTTAATGCACAAACACTGGGAAACAATTTAAATGTATGGGAATATATTATACAAACTAATTTACTTATGTTTTTTCCTTCCTGCTTCCTCACTCTGCTCACTCAGCTCTTACTCTTTCCATTCTTGAATTTTAAAAAAAGGAAAGATTTCTTTTTTCCTAAAACTCTCTCCCTGCCCCACCTACGTTTACTTTCTTTTTCATCTTGAAAATGTTATCTGTGGTAATTGATTCATAAAGTGCTATGTAGGCTTTTTACATATACTGAGAGCTGTCTCTTTTCATTTATTAATTCAGTACATGCTGTAAGCTGCCCTGTGCCAAGGCACTAGGAATGCAACAGTAAACGAGCCATGGTCCAGAAACCCTTTCTGTCTAATTGGGCAAGTAAGGAAAGATAAATAGGTATATTCAAAAGAGTGCGGTAGGTACTCTGACTTAGTAAACACAGGTGGTACAGGAAGTCCTGGCAATTTGGCAAATAATTGGTAAATAGGCTACAAAATCCAGTCTGGGATGCCGGGGGCAGGGCAGGATTAGAAAAGGTGTCCTGAAGGGCTAGTTTCTTAGTTTACACCTAGAGAACAAGTAAGAGTTAGCAGACAAGGGAAAGAAGAAAGACTTTTAAAAAACTGTTATTGTGGGACTTCCCTGGTGGTCCAGTGGTTAAGACTCCCTGCTCTCAGTGCAGGAGGGCCAGGTTCAGTCCCTGGTGGGGAAACTAGATTCCACAAGCTGCAGGTATTAATAAGACCCGGCACAGCCCAATAAATAAATATTTTTTAAAAACTGTTATTTAAACTGTTACTGTAGTGTGTATAATACACATTTGGTAATATGCACAATCCCAAATAATTTTAATATACATATACACACCCTTGTGATCACCACCCAAATAAAAGTATAGAACATTTCTAGCACCTCTGAGGGCACCCTTGTGGCCTCTCCCAGTCTGTACTCCTTTCCCCTAGATAACCATTATTTTAATTTCTATTATAATCGATTGATTTTTTTCTGTTCCTGATAACATAAATGTAATCATACGGTATTTATGCTTTTGTCTTTGGCTTTTCTTTCTTTCAGTTTACATCTGTAAAATTCATCCATGAGTTGTGAAGTAATCTTGTACATGTTTTTCAATGGTCAAATGAGTTCATCTCTCTCAAAAGATATACACTTAGCAGAAGCTGAATTGCTGTGTCATAGGGTGTGTGTGTGTTAAGTCGCTCAGTCGTGTCTGACTCCTTGCGACCCCGTGGACCATAGCCTACCAGGCCTCCCTGTCTATGGAATTCTCCAGGCAAGAACACTGGAGTGGATTGCTGTTCCCTTCTCCAGAGGTGCCATAAGATAGGTGGATATTTTTCAAAGGATTTTACCAACATATACTCCCATCAGCAATGTATGAGAGTTCCGATTGCACCACTGTCTTGCTAACTTGGTAACTTATTATCATTCCTTTTAATTTTAGGCATTCTGTTGGGTATATAGTGCTGTTTCATTGTGTTTTTAATTTCTGTTTCCCTGTGGAATTTTTATGTTGAACACTTGTTCATAAACTTACTGGCCAGTTAGAAATTCTCACTCGAGAAGTGCCTGTTCAAGCTTGTGTCTGTTACTTTATTGTATGTTGTTTTTCTATGAAAGACAAGTCAGGCAAAAGAAATATTTAAAGCATGGGGCTGCTTGGAGTGTAGGAGCAAGGTAGGAAGGAGGTGTAGAGAGCTAATGTTATCACTGTTTTGCAAATAAACTTAGAGAAGCTCAATAACTGCCCAAGTAAATGGCAGAACCAGGATTTGAACGAAGGCTCCCATGTCTGTGCTTTTTTTTTTTTCCCCAGCTTTATTGAAGTATAATTGACAACATTTTAATGTATTCAGAGTGTCACAATGTAATGAATGATAAGTGTGTATACATTGTGAAAGGATTCTCACCAAGTTAATTAACACATCCATTTAACCTCACATATTTACCTTTATTTTTTTCTTTTCAATGTTTGTTCTCTTAACCACTGTGGTATACTTTCTGTATCAGTCATAAGATCTTAGAGGGAAAGAAACCTTAGCAATTATCTGTTCTGATCTTTTCAAGTTTTTTCTTTTTTGAAAGACAATTAAAATATTTTTGTTTTATCATGGTAAAATTTACATAACGTAAAAGTTGCCATCTTAACCATTTTCAACTGTACAGTTCAGTGGCATTAAGTATATCACATTGTTATACAACCATCATTTCAGTTCAGTTCAGTTCAGTCACTCAGTTGTGTCTGACTCTTTGCAACCCCATGAATCGCAGCAGGCCAGGTCTCCCTGTCCATCACCACTATCCATTTTTACAACAATTTTTTTTGGTTTTTTTGAGAAATAATTGACATATAATCACTATATAAGTTTAAAGCATACAACATGATGGTTTAATTTACATATATTGTGAAATGACTACCACAGTAGGTTCAGCTAACCTTCATCCTCTCTTATCGATACAATAAAAAGAATACAGGAAAAAATTCTCCTTGTGAAAAGAACTTAGGATTTACTCTCAACAGTTTTGCTGTATATCATCACAACTGTTAGCTGTATTCATTATGGTATACATTACATTCCTAGTATGTATTTATCTTATATCTAGAAGTTTGTAGCTTTTGTCTCCAGAACTTTTTAATCATATCATATTAAAACTCTGTACCTGTTAAATAACTCGCCAACCTCCTCGCCCCACAGCCCTGGTAACCACCATTGTTGTTGTTCAATTGCTCAGTCGTGTCTGATTCTTTGAGAACCCATGGACTGCAGCATGCCAGGCTACCCTGTCCTTCACTATCTCTCAGAGTTTGCTCAAACTCATGACCACTGAGTCAGTGATGCCATCCAACCATCTCATCCTCTTTCACCCCCTTCTCCTCTTGCCCTCAATCTTTCCCAGCACAGGGTCTTCTCCAGTGAGTCAGTTCTTTGCATCAGGTGGCTAAAGTATTGGAGCTTCAGCTTTAGCATCAGTCCTTCCAATGAACATTCAGGGTTGATTTCCCTTAGAATTGACTGGTTTGATCTCCTTGCAGTCCAAGGGACTCTCAAGAGTCTTCTCCAGCACCATAGTCTGTAAGCATCAATTCTTCAGCACTCAGCCTTCTTTATGGTCTAGCTCTCACATCTCACATGACTACTGGAGAAATCATAACTTTGACTATATAGAGCTTTGTCAACAAAGTGATTTCTCTGCTTTGCAATATGCTGTTTAGGTTTGTCATAGCTTTTCTTCCAAGGAGCGGGCGTCTTAATTTCCTGGCTGCAGTCACTGTCCTCAGTGATTTTGGAGCCCAAGAAAATAAAGTCTGTCACTGTTTCCATTTTTTTCCCCATCTATTTGCCATGAAGTGATGTGACCAGATGCCATGATCTGCATTTTTGAATGTTCAGCTTTAAGCTAGCTTTTTTACTCCCCTCTTTCACCTTCATCAAGAAGCTCTTTAGTTCCTTTCTGCTTTCTGTCATTAGGGTGGTGTCATCTGCCTCCCTAGGTTACTGATATTTCTCCCAGCAGTCTTGATTACAGCTTTTGTGAGTCATCCAGCCTGGCATTTCACATGATATACTCTCAATATAAGTTAAATAAGCACGGTGAGAGTATACAGCCTTGACATACTCCTTTCCCAATTTTGAACCAGTCCATTGTTCCATGTCCAGGTCTAACTGATGCTTCTTGACCAGAATACAGGCTTCAGGAGACAGGCAAGATGGTCTGGGATTCCTGTCTCTTCAAGAATTTTCCACAGTTTATTGTGATCCACACAGTCAAAGGCTTTAACGTAGTCATTGAAGCAGAAGTAGATGTTTTTCTGGAATTCCCCTGTTTTGTCTATGATCCCATGGATGTTGGCAATTTGATCTCTGGTTCCTCTACCTTTTCTAAACCCAGCTTGCACGTCTGGAAGGTCTCGGTTCACGTACTGCTGAAGGCTGGCTTGAAGGATTTTGAGCATTACCTTGCTAGCATGTGAAATGAGTGCAACTGTGGTAGTTTGGGAGAAGGCAATGGCACCCCACTCCAGTACTCTTGCCTGGAAAATCCCATGGATGGAGGAGCCTGGTAGCCTGCAGTCCATGGGGTCGCTAAGAGTCTAGCACAACTGAGCGACTTCACTTTCACTTTTCACTTTCATGCATTGGAGAAGGAAATGGCAACCCATTCCAGTGTTCTTGCCTGGGATTCCCAGGGATGGGGGAGCCTGGTGAGCTGCCGTCTCTGGGGTCACACAGAGTCAGACACGACTGAAGCGACTTAGCAGCAGTAGTGGTAGTTTGAACATTCTTTGGCATTGCCCTTCTTTGGGATTGGAATGAAAACTGACCTTTCCCAGTTCTGTAGTTATTGCTGAGTTTTCCAAATTTTCTGGCATATTGAGTGTAGCACTTAAGAACATCATCTTTCAGCATTTGAAATAACCACCATTATACTTTGTTAAATAAACTGTCCTAGGTACCTTGTATAAGAATCAAAAAATATTTGTATTTTTGCTTTTGTTCACCTAGCGTAATGTCTGCAAGGATTGTCAATATTGTGGCATTTGTTTTTCTCTTCTCTTCCTTCCTTCCCTCTTTTCTTTTTTATTAATAGCCGTTTGATTGGGAGTGAATAGGAAAAGGAATACATCAAAGCTGTATATTGTCACCCTGCTTATTTAACTTATATGCAGAATACATCATGAGAAACGCTGGGCTGGAAGAACCACAAGATGGAATCAAGATTGCCAGGAGAAATATCAATAACCTCAGATATGCAGATGACACCACCCTTATGGCAGAAAGTGAAGAGGAACTAAAAAGCCTCTTGATGAATGTAAAAAAGGAGAGTGAAAAAGTTGGCTTAAAGCTCAACATTCAGAAAACTAAGATCATGCCATCTGGTCCCATCACTTCATGGCAAATAGATAGGGAAACAGTGGAAACAGTGGCTGACTTTATTTTTTTGGGCTCCAAAATCACTGGAGATGGTGATTGCAGCCATGAAATTAAAAGAAGCTTACTCCTTGGAAGGAAAGTTATGACCAACCTAGACAGCATATTAAAAAGCAGAGACATTATTTTGTCAACAAAAGTCCGTCTAGTCAAGGCTGTGGTTTTTCCAGAAGTCATGTATGGATGTGAGAGTTGGCCTATAAAGAAAGCTGAGCGCAGAAGAATTGATGCTTTCGAGCTATGGTGTTGGAGAAGATTCTTGAGAGTGCCTTGGACTGCAAGGAGATCCAACCAGTCCATCCTAAAGGAGATCAGTCCTGGGTGTTCATTGGAGGGACTGATGTTGAAACTGAAGCTCCAGTACTTTGGCCACCTCATGCGAAGAGCTGACTCATTTGAAAAAACCCTGATGCTGGGAAAGATTGAGGGCAGTAGGAGAAGAGGACAACAGAGGATGAGATGGTTGGATGGCATCACCAACACAACGGACATGGGTTTGGGTGGACTCCAGGAATTGGTGATGGACAGGGAGGCCTGGCGTGCTGCGGTTCATGGGGTTGCAAAGAGTCGGACGCAACTGAGCGACTGAACTGAACTGAACTGAATGCTGCCGCTGCTGCTAAGTCACTTCAGTTGTGTCCGACTCTGTGCGACCCCAGAGATGGCAGCCCACCAGGCTCCCCCATCCCTGGGATTCTCCAGGCAAGAATGCTGGAGTGGGTTGCCATTGCCTTCTCCATGAACTGAATGGGAGTGAAGTATTTTGATTACATTTCTCTAATGATTAATGATATTGAGCATCTTTTCATGTGCTTATTGACACATCTTCTTTGCAGAATGTCTATTCATTTTTTACTCTTGATTCATTTTAGGAGTTCTGTGTGTATTGTAGATGTTAATTCTTTATCAGATCGATAGGTGATTTTCCTATTCTGTGAGTGGCCTTTTGATGTGAGTTGTCTATTAATGTCCTTTGATGCACAGACTTTTAAAATTTTGAAGAAGCTCAATTTGTCTATTTTTAATTTTGTTGCCTGTGCTTTTGGTGTCATATCCAATAAGTCATTGCCAAGTCCAGTTCAATGAAGCTTTTTCTGTATGTTTTCTTCTGAGTTTTTTTTTTTTCCACTTTAGGTCTTACAGTTAGATCTTTTGAGTTTATTTTTGGATATAGTTTTAGGTAAGAATTCAAATTCATTCTTTCATGTTTGAATATCTGGGTTTCTCAACACCATTTGTTGAAATGACTGCCCTTTCCCTATTGAATAGTCTTTGCATCCTTGTCAAAAATCATTTGGCCATATCTGCGAAGATTTCTAGACTCTGTCTTCTCTTGGTCTGTATGTTGTCTCTATGCTAGTACCACATTGTTTTGAAGATTTATAGTAAGTTTGAAATTAGAAAGTGTGAGTCTTCCAACTTTGTTCAAGATTGTTTTGGCTATTTGAGCTTCCTTGAGCTTCCATATGAATTTTAGGATGGATTTTCTATTTTGGCAAAAAAATCATTGAAATTTTGATAGGAGTTGCATTAAATCTGTAGATCAATATAATATTTACATCTTAACAATATTGTGTTCTAGTCCATGAACATGGGGTGTCTGTGCATTTATTTATATCTTCTTTAATTTCTTTCAACGGTGTCTTGTAGTTTTCGTTGTAGAAGCTTTTCGCCTCTTTAGTTAATTCCTAAGTTTGTATTCTTTTTGATGCTGTTGTAAATGAAATTGTTTCACGGTTTCTTTTTCAGATTTTCATTCTTAGTGTACAGAAATAAAAATGATTTTTGTGTTTTTGTTTTGTATTGAAATTTACTGGTTTGTTTTTTTTAAGTTCTGACAGTAGTATGTGGAACCTTTGTATCTATATATGAGACTTTGTCATCTGCAGATAGTGATAAATTTACTTCTTCTTTTCTAATTTTGGTGCTTCTTTTTTCTTGCTTAGTTTCCCTGATAGAGTTTCTGATCCTGTGCTGAATTTTTTTTTTTTTTAATTTTTATTTTAACTTTAGTTTACTTTACATTACTGTATTGGTTTTGCCAAACATTGACATGAATTCACCACGAGTGCACAAACGTTCCCAAACATGAATCCCCTCCCACCTCCCACCCTCCTGTGCTGAATTTAAGTGGCTGATGTGGGCATCCTTTTTTGTTCTTTAAGCTTTCATTTTATAGATGTGGAAATATAGGCCCAGAGAGGGGCATTTGCTCACCCAAAGTTACACAGCAAGTTCATAGCCAAGTAGGAACTGGTACCCAAATCTCAACTTCTGGTCCGCTGTTCTTTCCTTTATATTTGTGTTGTTGTTTAGTCCCTAAGTCGTGTCCAACTTTTTTGAGACCCCATGAACCATAGCTCACCAGGCTCCTCTGTCTGTGGGATTTCCCAGTCAACAATACTGGAGTGGGTTGCCATTTCCTTCTCCATGGAATCTTCCCATCCCTGGGATCAAACATCCATCTCCTGCATTGGCAGGCAGGTTCTTTATCACTGAGCCACCAGGGAAACCTTTTCTTTATTTTGGGTTGCCAAAATTAGGGATTGCTTGTTATGGGAAGGAGGCAACATGAGTCTCTTATTTATTCTAAGTTCACTTAGAATATTTTCATATCAGTTATTCATAATAAATAATAATCTTGAGGAGAAATTTTAGTATTATGGGGTTTTCTGCTATTTTGATGTCACTCTGATCTTTTTCATCTAGTGTACGTAACCTAAATGTTTGTTGAAACATAATGTCATATTTTTCTTTGTATTTCTTCAGCGCAGTTACAATTGGAACTGATATGTTGGAATTGGACTGCCATATCACAAAAGATGAGCAAGTTGTAGTGTCACATGATGAGAACCTAAAGAGATCAACAGGGATCAATGTAAACATCTCTGATCTCAAATACTGTGTAAGTAAAAATACATGATAAACTAATAACTAATAAGTATTTTAATAAGATTTTTTAAAACAGTAAGTGCCAGATAGCGCTTCAGTAAATAAGAAAAAAAGTTAAAGATTAATGAATGTCAAAGGAAACTAAAAAACTATTCTGACTTCCAGTGAGAATTTGTATTCATTGCATACATTTGAAGACTTATTTTGATAAATATTTCAACAAAATTACCAAAGTGCTCAAATGTAAAACTACTGAAGTTCAACTTGTTGCAAATATTCTATAATTTATTTGATTCAGATTATATATATGAACTAGTTTTAGTCTTCAGGAATAGGAAAAAACCCTTAAAATAAATCTGATTTTAGTAGTTTATATGCTCATTATAGTAAATGATAAATGGAAGAAAAACAATGCCTAATTCTACTACCTAAGGAAAACTTACGTCAACAGGATACTATCTGTATATATACTCTGAATGTCTTTTACATGGTTGTGTTCTCATTGTATATTATTTATATTGTATTTTTAAACACTTTAACATTATTGCATGACGTACATTTTTTTCCTTTTTTTTAATTTTTAGTAGACTTTTGTTCTTTAGAACAAAACTAATCAGAATATGTAGAGATTTCCCAAATACTTACTGCCCTAGCACAGGTACAGCCTCCCTCGACTATCAGCATCCTGCTCCATAGTGGCACGTTTGTTAACAGTTGATGAGCCTACACTCACACATCATCACCACCCAGAGTTCATAGCTTGCATTAGGATTCACTCTCCATGTTGTATATTCTATAGGTTTTGATATGACATACATGAAAATAACTTGTATCCACTAATATAATGTTATACAGCATAGTTTTCCTGTCCTAAAAATTCTCTGTGCTCTGACTATTCATCCTTCCTGCTCCCTAACTCCTGACAGTGACTGGTCGTTTCATTGTGTCTGTAGTTTTGTTTTTTCCAAAGTATCACACAGTTGGAATCATACATTATTTAGCCTTTTCAAAATTTATGCTTATTTTTCATAAACATTTCAAAGGACTGAAGTTATTATACTGAGTGGATATATTGTTATTTTTAACCATTCCAGTTTGTTGGGTGTTTGAATTAGTTTCACCATTAGGAATAGCATTGCCCTGAACATCTATTTATATGTGTGTAAAGATAAAGTTTTGTAAAGATAAAATTTTTCTCTATATTTAAAATTATTTCCTGGTACTTCACTGGTGGTCCAGTAGTTAAGACTTCAGCTTCCAATGCAGAGAGTGTGGGTTCAATCCCTGGTTGGAAAGCTGGCATCCTACGTGCCTTGCAGACAAAAAAAACTAATATTGAACTGATATTGTAGCAAATTAATAAAGACTTTAAAAATAGTCCACATTTTAAAAAAATTTTTTAAATAAAAAAATAAAATTATTTCACCAAATTAGCTCTCAGGCTTCCCTGACAGCTCAGAGAGTAAAGAATCTCCTGCAAAGCAGGAGACCTGGGTTTGATCCCTGGATCGGGAAGATCCCCTGGAGAAGGAAATGGCAACCCACTCTAGTGTACTTGCCTGGAGAATTCCCTGGACAGAGGAACCTGACAGGCTGTAGTACATGGGGCTGCAGAGAGTGAGACATGGCTGAGCGACTAATGCACACACACAAATGATAACTCTCAGCAGGGAAGTTATTGGGTAAAATATTAGGAATATTATAGTTGTGGGTTTTTTGGCCACGTGACTTGTGAGATCCTAGTTCCCTGACCAATGATTGAACCCAGGACCTCGAGGCAGAAACACAGAGTCACCAGTGGGAGCACCAGGGAATTCCCGATAGTTTCTTAATATATATTGAAAGTTGCCGTTTCTAGCTTGGTTTTTAAAAGTGTTTAAAAGACTTTTTCTATCTGATATTAAAAGAATTTCCATTTTGCCACACTCTTACCATTTTGGGGCACTATAATTAAAGAATTTCCTGATTTGCTAGATTAAATTTTAATTATCATTTCCTTATTAATGAGTTTGAAGATTTTTTCTTTATGATTTTTTTTCCTTTTGAATTGTTTATTCCTGATATTTTTCTACTGAGATATTTGTGTATTTATTATTGACAAATGGTTTGTATCAGTACAGATTTCCTGTAGGTCATGAAAGACAGTAATTATATGGTCAATTTGCTGCCAGGGCTGTTCTGCTAAAGAGTTTACTATATAAACATTTGTAGATTTCATTTTTGTATTTTTCAAAGAAGCAAATCTTTATGTCTTAGTGTAAGATGCTAAAATACTTTTTATTTTTTGAGAGTTAACTTTTTTCAATCATATCTTTTAATTTTTTTTTTTCAATCATTATCTTTTAAAGGAACTCCCACCTTACCTTGGCAAACTGGATGTCTCATTTCAAAAAGGTAATAATTTACATTTGCAGACAAAATGTTTACACTAGCGTATTCATTTATGAATATACTAAGTGTATTCATTTATGCTGAGAATTAGAAATACATGTGTATTAACTTGTGATAAGAAGTTCTAACTAAGTCTTTCCCTCAAAGCTTGTTTGCAGAGGGCTACAAATCTGAAATCTTGAT
>SJYQ01004918.1:553630-589550 GCA_006410935.1 Redunca redunca
TACTTTGCACTTCTAAAGCTTCAAATTCCAGAATATTACTATAACTTGTAGTAAATAATCCATCATAAATAAGAAGAATAAATGAAAATAAATTAAAGGGACCCCTTTCAGATCCTTGCCGATTCTGTAATTTTTTCATTCTATGTTACTTAGCTTCCATATTTTAAATCAGTAAGAGAATAAACCATCCATTTCCTAGTCATCTTCATTTTCTAATCAACAACATGGTTGTTTTTTTTCTTTTGAGGGAACATTTCCCACAAAGAGACATGTCCCTTGGTCCAATGTGTCAGTTACGTTAGGATGGAAAACACCACCTCGAGTTACAGGTGCTGAGCTCCCTTCCCTTGACAATTCAACCTCATGTTTTGAGTGATTCACATGTAACTCAGGAAAACTGCATGATGTTCTTGTCATGGTCCTTGGTAAAGCTTGCATATAGTTGAAACCTTGGTTAAATGTCAAGGATCTGTTGATACTAATTTTCAAGAAGACCTGTAACCACTCTGTGAGCTAAACTTAAAACTGGACAGTATAATTTCTCCTTGATTGAGAAACCTTGTTGTTGCTGTTGTTCAGTCACTAAGTCATGTCCATCTCTTTGCGACCCCATGAAAAAACCTTAGAGAGCCAAATAAAAATCAGAAACCTATTTGCATGGGCTGTCTCTACAGGACGTTTCAATGTGATATTTGTGGGGTTTTTTTTGACTTTGCTTCCAAGTAAGTATTATTAAGCTTTTGCCAATTTGATGAAACACCTTTCATTCTTATAATTAGTAGGATTATAACTTGCAAAGCTATTCGGTACTGGTATCGATTGCAGACTTGGAAAAGTGAAGAAAATTTCCTAAGTGAAGTTTTTCTCAAGTTTTCCTTTGTAGAGAGCAAAGCCAAAGACTCACATAGTTTATAAGATGCTTTGAGGAAAAGAAAAAATTTTCCCCTGGTTTTATATCTCCCAAATAAGTCATAAAACTTTTGAATGGGAAGAGACCTTTGAAATCATCTAACCCTGTCTCCTCTTGTTACAGAAAGTAAACTGAATCCTAAATGTGTACATCTCCTTGATTAAGGTCATATAAGAAAATGACAGACCTGGGACTAGAAACTAGGTCTTCTCCTTACCAGGCCAGTGTTCAGCTATCTATACTGCCCCTGGAGCTACAGAGTCTCTTCAAATCGCATGTTAGTAGCAATGCCATGTCCTCTCAGATTTAATGATTAACAATAATTATCCTTCGTTCATATTGTGTTCAAGTCATATCATAATTAGCTTAAAGGCTGTGCCTCAAACATGAGGTTTTTTGTATTTGAAACAGACATACGTGGTACTGTAAAAACTTGACTCAGATTAGGCAGAAAGTTGTTCAGTTTTTTTCCTCTTCTATTCCCCTGCTGGAACTGTTGTTTGCTTCAAATACTGGAGGAAGAGAGAGAAAGAAAAAGGGAGAGAGGGAATCAACTCTCAGAGGAATACAGATTTTAGGCCTCTTGCTTTCTTTGTGGTTCACAACTTAAGTGAAGAAGAATTTAGTGTTTTCTTTTTGAAGGTGCTTTGATGTATCACAGGCTACATTAAAAAGTAAACTTAAAGATGGAACATGAAAATGTATTAACCAAAGGGTTTATTTTTATCTGTCCTGCTTACTTGAAAATAACCTCTTTTCCATGAAAAATACATAGTTTGGATCTAGATTTGACTGTAGTGATCTGTTTTAAAGTTCTAGTATGCTCCAGAGACACTTCATGTGTTCCATCAACCAGCACACCCTATGGCACACTCTGAACCTAGTGTTCATGTTTTCATGTTATTTTCCTCTTTCCCTTTTGGTCGTATTTCCCCGCTAGTTATTCTCTGCCTAAATAATATTGGGGACAAACTTCTTCCTCCATCTCTTTATTCTGTGCTGACTGAGTCATCTTAATTTAAATATCTTCACATCACTTTAGCACAAATTCTCTTAGCATATTTACATTTCCCTCCCACTATTTGATTCAATATTATTCTTATTGTGTAATGTGTCATGTTGCTTTTCCAAAGTTAGTTATGTCTGACCTTTTTCTAAGTTGATCCTTGCATACATCTTACTTAGGTGTGAATAGCTATTGTTTATAGTAATTCTTTCAACTGAGAAATTAGTTTTTCCACATTGAATAAGCTAACAAAAATTTAGCTAGAATGGCGTTGCCTAAATAGAGCTTTCTATACTGATAGAAATGTCCTACATTTGTACAATAGTCAGTAGCCACATGTGACTATTGAGTACTTGAAATGTGGTTAGTATACCCAAGTAACTGAATTTTAAATTTTATTTCATTTTATTTATTTATTTATTGTCACACCATGCAATATGGGGAAATCTTAGTTCCCCCACCAGGGGTGGAACCCACACTCCCTGTAATAAAATGGCAGAATTTGAAACCACTGGGCCACCAGGGAAGTTCCCTATTTCATCTTAATTTAAATAGCCCTATGTGGCCAGTGGCTGCCATATTGGACTGTACAAATAGAGCATCACGTTCAGACTTTTTAAATTATAAGTAACAGAGACCAGTTTATACTAGCTTAAGGGGGAAGGAAGACATTTATTTTTACCATTAACTCTCTAGGATATGGTGGATCATATCCTAGAGAGGATCATAATTAAACATTATGGGATCCTTAGGCACATAAAAGGACTCTTTTGCTTTATTCCATTGTTCTGCTTCTCTTGGGTCTTCTTTTACTATAGATGGATTTGGGGCATGTGGCAGGAATATGATCACTGCTGCTAAGTCACTTCAGTCGTGTCTGACTCTGTGCGACCCCATAGATGGCAGCTCACCAGGCTCCCCCGTCCCTGGGATTCTCCAGGCAAGAACACTGGAGTGGGTTGCCATTTCCTTCTCCAATGCATGAAAGTGAAAAGTGAAAATGAAGTCGCTCAGTCGTGTCCGACTCTTAGCGACCCCATGGACTGCAGCCTACCAGGCTCCTCCATCCATGGGATTTTCCAGGCAAGAGTACTGGAGTGGGGTGCCAATGCCTTCTCCAAATACGATCACTGACAACTATAAGTTCACATCCTGCCTGTACTGTGACCTTACTTATGAAAGGTTCTAGAGAAAGGCACTGATGGCTAGACTTGGGTCATGTGTCTATCTTGAACTATTCATGTGGATAAAGGGACAGGCTGTTACTATTGGCCAGACCTAGGTCATTTGCCTACTTGTGAGAGAGAGTGAGGAGAAGGTCCTGTTTTTGACAGCCCAGTCAGAACAATTTGAAATGCAGGAGATGCAATTTTCCTAAGGAAGGAACACTGCTGGTTAGATAAAAACTATAGCTAAATTTTTGTATATTAACATAATTAATTTTTATAGTTCAGTTCTGTAGTCTAAGTCCAAACTCTTTATCAGTACTAAAAATCCATCTGAGAATAGTTTAAGAGAAGTTTACAAGAATAATTTATTGTTTTCTCATAACTAAAAAGTCTAGAGGTTATATGCCGTCAAACATAACTGATTCCAGTTGCTCAAGCAATAATTTGTCTGTCTCTTATTTCCATTTCTTCGTTCCATTTTCATCATGTTAGCTTTGTTCTCAAGCACATCTTCTTCACATAAAAATGGACCTCTGATAAGTTCAAAAGTACAGGATCCGTTTTAGGCAACATCTCCTGTGGTCCATATTTTTATGCTTAAAAGGTTTTGTGCTTTCTCTGTGTCTGGGAGACAAAGCCAAATGATTAACAATCCCATCAGAATGACCCAGAGCCCCATCTCAATTATAAAGCATAGTAAAAGGCAGTAAGAATAGAATACAGAACAGACAAAATGATAACATATTCTTTTTTTTTTAATTTTCCCATTCCCATGCTGCTTTTCACACAAGCCTGTGTTTTTAAAAGTTTTAGAACTTAGACTCAAATTACTTTTTTTATATGCTTGTTTGTTTTGGTTTGCTGTACAATAACGATGAAATAAAGGATCTTTCACAATTTTATTATTCACGCATTAGTGGAATTGAAGTTTCAGATGGAAGGGGAAATTTTATAATAGTTATATAGTATGTATAGTATATAAGTAATTAGAGCAAATGGAACTAAGGAAAGAATAAAATAACCCTCAGAAAATAAAAAGAATGATTAAAAATCCTCTTCTGATTTTTCATGACTCAGTTTTCATTGAATAACTGCATTGATACAATTCTTCAACCCATTACTGGATTAGCATCCATTTCCCTTGCCTAACCATATTATTCACAATCTCTGAAAAATTCACTGATGATATCATAGCAAAACTTTAGAAACAGTCTCAGTTTCCAGTAGTAAGGTCTAGGGGAGGAAAATTCTTTTTCTTCTATTCTTTTAGTTTCTCATCTGGACTCTGTAACAAAAAAGATTAACACAAGAAAAACAGAAGTTTATTAATGTGTATGTGTCATGGAGGAAACTCAGGGATGAATACTCAAAGCTGTGGCTAGAACTTGAGTTTATATAGCATCTTAAACAAGCAAACAAAATTCAGTAAATTTTCAGAGAAGTGACAAAACAAAGGGAAAAAGGACTTTGAATGTCTAGAGTAGCAAATGGTGGGAAGGTAAATATGGGGGGTTGATGGAATATAAAGACTAATCAGTAGTTTGTTATATAGAGTCCTTTGGTGCTGATAAGGGTTGAGGGTTGTTGCTTATTTTTTGCACAATTTAGTCTTGTTTTTAGGCAGATGGGGGATGGGCAAGGAGAACTTTTCTTGTATCTGCTTCTTCTCAATTGCCTTCACTTCAAAAGATTCCTTATGCCAAAATGGCATATTTTGGAGTGACAGATTATGTTATCCTTCAAGGAGAATGGTTAAATTTTAAACCCTTAAATTTATTTAAAATAATAATTGAAGGATAGGCTCCATGGATTCCAACAATGTAAATATCATGGTTATGATATCATACTACAGTTTTGCTAAAGGTTACCATTGGGAGATCTGGGTAAACCCTGCACAAATCTTTATATTGTTTCTTAAAACTACATGTGAATCTACAGTTATCTCAAAAAGTATAATGGAAAACTTTTAATCATAATCATAAATACAGTATACTAACATTTATTTTTACTTATGTAAAAAGATCAAGTTAAAACCTGAAGGGACACTATATTATAACATCATTAGATTATGTATAGGAAAAAAAGAGGAGAGAAAGTACACCAAATGGTCTCAATGGTTATATCTAAATTGTTGGACTTCTAGATGATTTTTCTTTTCTTCTTTATACTTTGCATCATTTTGTAAATGTCCTGTTATGACTGCATACTCTTAACTTTTCTAATCATCAAAAAAGTGATCTTTTAAAAATACATTTAAAAATCTTGCTTTCTCAGCATGCCAATGTGAAGGAAAAGATAACCGAATTCCATTACTGAAGGAAGTTTTTGAGGCCTTTCCTAACACTCCCATTAACATCGATATCAAAGTCAACAACAATTTGCTGATTAAGAAGGTACTTAAGGCATTGCCTCCTCTGAACGTGTTGCAATCCTATTTCACGAACTAAATACGGCTAGAGCAGGTGCCTGCATAGATTGATAATGTTCAAGGAATGTGATACTCTAGGGACCAGCATTGTTTTAAATACTACCCTGGTAGAAGAGATCACTCTACTGTAGGAAAGCCTGTTTTCAGAGAGACTTGCCATGTCTCAGTCATGGATAAGCGTGAGCTCCTGTGAACCCCCATGGCTGTGGCATTTATGTAATTAACTTCTTCCAGTTTCACTTGTTTCATTTGTACTTAGTTTATGTCTAGTTACTAAACAGTTGTATCCTATTAGATAAATCATATAATGGTAGATATCATTTCTTGTACTTTATGAAATAATCTGAATTTAAAGATCAGTTCTTTCAGAATTTTATACTGTGCACCGGCAGATAGTTGTAATCCATTTTATAAGTAAAATCATGTAAGTGGATTTACAAAGAGTCACATGAATAAACTTTTGGATTTTCACATGTAGGTTTCAGAACTGGTGAAGCAGTACAGACGAGAACACATAACAGTGTGGGGTAATGCCAGCTATGAAATTGTAGAAAAGTGCTACAAAGAGGTAAGCTTCAAAAACAATACAGAATGGAAAAAAAAAGATAGAGAATGATCTGTCTTTGTTTTTGTTGTATGTCTATAAAAGTTAAGTGATTACAGTCATAATTTTTTAAAAATATCTTATTTCATATGGCCTGATACAAAGACAGATAGTATTGGATGGAAGCAGCTAACCAGAAGTTTACTAATAGACATAATGAATTTATAGATAATAGATTTAGTAGCTAANTTAGTAGCTAATGGACCTTGCAATTAAGTTCACTATGATTGGACTGGCTCACAGAATTATTATTTTCACATGATAATATTAGTTGTTTGCCAACATGTTATTCATTTTATTATGTATATATGTGTGTCTTTTCATGTCTGGTTTTTGTTAGGTAATCAAAATTTTTTTGCATAATTTTGAATGAAGGAAAATATTTAGTCTTTCAATTTTACAACTCAAGCTTTTCTTGACATTACTTCCCAAATAGAGTTAAATCATGGTTATCAGGTTCAATTCAGTTCAGTTCAGTCGCTCAGTCATGTCTGACTCTTTGCGACCCCTTGGACTACAGCACGCCAGGCCTCCCTGTCCACCACCAACTCCCAGAGTTTACTCAAACTCATGTCCATTGACTTGGTGATGCCATCCAACCATCTCATCCTCTGTCGTCCCCTTCTCCTTCAATCTTTCCCAGCATCAGGGTCTTTTCAAATGAGTCAGCTCTTCGCATCAGTTGGCCAAAGTATTGGAATTTCAGCTTCAACATCAGTCCTTCCAATGAATATTCAGGACTGATTTCCTTTAGGATGGACAGTATGAAAAGATTATCAGATAGCATATTGAATTACAGCCATCCACCAACTGAAATGTTTCTCTTTGAAGAAAATATATTTATAAAAATTGGATATATTTTGAAATGGTACACTAAGCCTCTACAAGCAAATTTAGCTCATAGTCAGCTAAGAGGATTTGAAATACAAAGAGTTAAAAAATCTTAAGCATTGAAGATTCTCTTTCAGAATACAAGTGATGATGCAGAAGGAATATTATGACACAAGTTGCAATTCTGAAATACAAAGAATTCTTTTGAAAAGGCCTTCCTTCCTGGCAAAGAAGGAAAGCATAGATCCAAAATCAGCACCATTATAATTAAAAGTACAATCAAAAGTAATGAGGCTCTAATTAAGGCAAGTAACAAGTTTTATTTATCTGTGTATAAAAGGACAGAACAGAATAATCAATGAGCTGAGTGACTTCAGATCCCCAAGAATATAGAACTGAGACAAAAGCAAGATAATATACTGGAGACTTCATGACCTGCTGATCTTTTTGTGTGTGTGTTAGTTGTTCAGTCGTATCTGACTCTTTGCGACCCTATGGACTGTAACTGGCCAGGCTCCTCTGTCCATGGGATTCTCAAGGCAAGAATACTGGAGTGGGTTGCTGTTGCCTTCTCCAGGGGATCTTCCCGACCCAGGGACTGAACCTGGGTCTCCTGTATGGCAGACAGATTCCTTACCATCTGAGCCACCAAGGAAGCCCCTTTTTACATCATTCAATTTTTTTTTTTTCAAATTAAAAACAGTGATAATAGCAAATGCTGGAGAAGATGAGGAGAAACTGGATCTCACATGCATTGCTAATGGGAATGTAAAATAAAATAGCCACTGTTAATTAAATGAGTAGTTTCTTAGAAAACCAAACATACATTTAGCATATTAATCATCAATCTTACTCTTGGGCATTTATCTCAGTAAAGTGAAAATGGTGCACATGAAATTAATTATTCATTTAATTAAGGAGGTAGCTGGAGGGAATTCTCTGTTGTGATGGAGCAGTTCTGTGTCTTGACTGGTGGTGATTACACATATCTATACATGGATTACAGTTGCATCTAACTATACACATGCACAGATGAACACAGGTTTTAAAAAACGGTGAAACCTGAGTGAGGTCGACAGTCTAACAGTAACATCACTGTCAATTCCTGGTTTTGATACATCTGGTTACAGATGGGGCAGCTGAGTTAAGAATAAATGGGACTCTAGTATATTCTTACAACTTCCTGTGAGTTTATAATTATTTCAAAATAACATGTTCATTTTGGCCCAGAATCACAGAACGTTCCCCTTGATTCACGTATTTTTCTAGACATCTCTGGGCTTCTGTCATTTCAGAATTTAAAAACTCCCAAGATTTCAGCAGTAGTTTTCAAACACCTAAGGAAGAATGTCTCAACAGTAATTGTCATTTGTACTATGAACATGCTTATATAATTCATGCATCTTTTATAATTCTTAAATTACTATATATTAGAATTTCATATTAGCTCTTTAATTCCCAGATGCTAGAAGCTAAAAATATGAAAGAATGGGAGGAGGGTGGAATGAATTGGGAGATTGGGACTGACAAAAGATATGCTACTATGTGTAAGATAGGTAACTAAGAAGAACCTACTGCCTAGCACAGGGAACTCTACTCAGTGCTCTGTGATGACCTAAATGGAAAGAAATCTAAGAAAGAGTGGATGGAGACTTCCCTGGTGGTAGTCCAGTGGCTGAGATGCCATGCTCCCACTGCAGGGGCTCTGGGTTTAGTCTCTGGTCAGAGAACTGGATCCCGCATGCCACAAAAAACATCCCCTGTATTGCAGCTAAGTAGCCAATAAACAGATATATATTGTTTTTTGTTTTTTTCTTTCTTCTTTTTGTTTTTTAATTTTTATTTTAACTTTAGTTTACTTTACAATACTGTATTGGTTTTGCCAAACATTGACATGAATACAGATATATATTGTTAAGTGACTGGATGTTAAATAAAATATGTTTTTGCATGATTTTTTGAATATATTTTATTATTAAAATTTTTATTTGTTTTAAAGATAGACATGGGGGATCTGGGAGAGAGGAATATGGGGATTTGTTTACTATTACTATAGACTTTCAGTTTTGCAAGATGAAAATGTGAATATTTGCAACACTATTAACATATATCTGTATCATATCCTATTTAAAAAATATATATATGTATAGTTGTTGAATATGTAGAAGGTTACTGAATATTTCATATCGTTATTTCTTTATCTCATTGCATTAAATTTGGTATGTTTAATCTCTGGTGATAAAGACTAGCACCGACAGACTGGACTGGTGCTGCAGAAGCAGAGAGTGGAGAATGGAGAAACTTGAGTATCAGTTTATGCTGTAGGACTCCAGCATAGATCCTGAACCGTTTGTCAAGGACCAGTCATTTCTAAGTGTGATGTGTTTGGAAGTGTATGTTGATGATTTAGGGAATACTTTAAACAGATGTCACAATACAGTCTTGGGAAAATTTGAAGGTTGTGAAATAACCCTCTGATATTGCTTGTGTCTTTTAGAATTCGGAAATTCCTATACTCTTCAGTTTACAGCGTGTGCTGCTCATTCTTGGCCTGTTCTTCACCGGCCTCTTGCCCTTTGTGCCCATTCGAGAACAGTTTTTTGAAATCCCAATGCCTTCTATCATATTGAAGTAAGTGATTACCCTGTTTTCATCAGTTGTCAATTACTGGAAAACTAAAACAAAGACTTAGAAAGACTGAAGATGGGAGGAGAAGGGGACAACAGAGGAATGAGATGGTTGGATGGCATCACCGACTCAGTGTCCATCCCAACTCCCAGAGCTTGCGCAAACTCATGTCGATCGAGTTGGTGATGCCATCCAACCATCTCATCCTCTGTCGTCCCCTTCATCTCCCGCCTTCAACCTTTCCCAGCATCAGGGTCTTTTCCAATGAGTCAGTTCGTCCCATCAGGTGACCAAAGGACTGAAGCTTCAGCTTCAGCATCACTCCTTCCAATGAATATTCAGGACTGATTTCCTTTAGACTGACTGGTTTGATCTCCTTGTAGTCCAAGGGATTCTCGGATACTTCATAATTGTGTAACTTCTCTACTGGGTATAAAGCCTTGCTTTTCACACACTAGTTTACTGTTAATACAAAGGTAAAAATGTATAAAACACTTAGAGCATTGCCTGGCAAATAGTAAGCACTCAATAAATGCTAGCTTTTATCGTTAAATTATCTTTATCATTTTTATTTAACAAAGTTCTTCATCTCACAATCCCACACGCTTAGAGTGTCATTCCTAGCTGTAAATTTCTCTGGAGATCATTTAAATGTGGTTTCACCTGCATGAGAACTTTTTCCATCCCCACAGAACTATAAAAAATCAAGCTGAACATCCAGTAATCATTAGAAAATATCAGTAAGAAAAAGAAATTGGTCAGCACTCTTTTACACAGCATCTGTGTTTCATGGTGTCTTCCAGTTTGACTTTGTTAGTTATGTGTATCTTATTTTATCTATTCCTTATTATAATAGTATTTATTAGCAATTTCTGTAGCTGTTTCTCAGATGAAACAACAGAAATCGTTTCTTGTCTACAAATAAACTATTTTCATTTGCTAAATTAAAATAGTTCCTAGCCATTTATCCCTAAACCACTTCGCTTTCCTCTGGTCTAGAATGGACTGTTGTGCTCTCGAGATCATCTCCAGGTGTTCCTTTTAGACGGAAATGTTATTAAATTTCAGATTTAATAGAATTAAGTTTTCTATTAATTACAGATTTCATAGAATTAATTTTTTTCTTTAAAGAGTGATTATGGATTAAGACAGTGGTAGAATATTGTTTGTATATTTTTTTATTGAAAGACAGTGGATACTTCCTAAGGCAACATAATAGTTTGTGTTTAATGAGATAATTTCAAGTTTTTAAATTCTTGGGATTCCTGACATTGCAATTAGAACTTTCTACCTCAGGTAGAGTTAGGAGAATAGAAGGAGTTTATTTAGAAAGCTTCAAATAAAATCTGAAAAGAGAAAAAATTAAAGGACTACCTTGGTTGTCCAGTGGTTAGGAACCCATCTGCCAAGGCAGGGGACGTGGATTTGATCCTGGTTGGGGAAGATTCCAACATTCCGAGGAGCAGCTAAGCCCATGAACCACGACTACTGGGCCCACATGTCATAACTGCTGAAGCCCGCGTGCCTAGAGCCCTGTGCTCTGCAACAAGGGAAGCCACTGCAACAAGAAACCCACGTGCCTAGGGCCCCGTGCTCTGCAACAAGGGAAGCCACTGCAACGAGAAGCCCGCGTGCCGCAACTAGAGTAGTCCCTGCTTGCGGCCTGTGCACAGCAATGAAGACCCAGCACAGCCAAAAATTTAAAGATAAATTTAAAAATAAATAATAAATTTTTAAAAAATGAATTTAAGTTGGAGACTCAGAGTAATGCTAAGAGTGTAGACAAAAGGAGTTAGAAAGGAAACAAGAATCAAGATCTGGGGAGAATGAAAATCACTGTGCACTGTAAATCCGAAAGAGGGTGAACAGTCTTCACATTAGAGAGACCTAACTAGTCAGAGAAGCCTCTGGGCATAGCCCAAAGTTAATGATACAGCTGATGCTCTGAAGGAACTCATTGTAGGTCTGAAAGTCAAGTGTACTCTTTCAGTAGGAAAGATGTCTTAAAAGGATGGGCCTAGGTCTTCAAATATTGAAAGCGAAAGGGAAAAAATGTTTTTAGGGTTTTTTTTTTTAATCTCATTTTTAACCCCAAATATCATTTAATACATAGTAAAGTTTGGCTATGTGTTTACATCTACTGCATACAAAATTACAGCAGACAAGGCAAGAGAAAGAGGCCTCACCAAAAATGGAAGAGACATCGGTTCTGGGTACCCAGGATCTCCAGAAGGATAACTTTTAAATTTTAAACTTTGAAGAGTATAGCAAAAAGTTAGCTTGAAATCATGAAAATAGAGAATCCAAATGGGCTTTGTTCTGATTTAATTTTGTCCTTTCCCAGTTTTTAAGATAGGATACTGAAAGATGAACTCCCCAGGTCGGTAGGTGCCTAATATGCTACTGGAGATAAGTGGAGAAATAACTCCAGAAAGAATGAAGAGACGGAGCCAAAGCAAAAACAACACCCAGTTGTGGATGTGACTGGTGATGGAAGCAAGGTCTGATGCTGTAAAGAGCAATGTTGCATAGGAATGTGGAATGTTAGGTCCATAAATCAAGAAAAATTGGAGGTGGTCAAACAGGAGATGGCCAGAGTGAACATCGACATTTTAAGACTCAGTGAACTAAAATGGACTGGAATGGGTGACTTTAACTCAGGTGCAGCCATGAAATTAAAAGACGCTTGCTCCTTAGAAGAAAACTTATGACCAACCTAGACAGTATATTAAAAAGCAACAAGGACCTTTGCCAACAAAGGTCCATCTAGTCAAAGCTATGGTTTTTCCAGTAGTCATGTATGGATGTGAGAGTTGGACCATAAAGAAAGGTGAGTGCCAAAGAATTGATGCATTTGAGCTGTGATGTTGGAGAAGACTCTTGAGAGTCTGTTGGACAGCAAGGAGATCCAACCAGTCCATCCTAAAGGAAATCAGTCCTGAATATTCATTGGAAGGACGGATGCTGAAGCTGAAACTCCAGTCCTTTGGCCATCTGATGCGAAGAGCTGACTCATTTGAAAAGACCCTGATGCTGGAAAAGATTGAAGGCGGGAGAAGGGGACGACAGAGGATGAGATGGCTGGATGGCATTACCAACTCGATGGACATGAGTTTGAGTAAACTCCATGAGTTGGTGATGGACAGGGAAGGCTGGAGTGCTGCAGTCCATGGGGTCACAGAGTCTGACACGACTGAGCTGCTGAACTGAACTGAAGCATATACCATGTACAATCAAGGAACTGATTTTTGTTCTTAAACTTGTTTTATCACACTGATATATTCCTGTGTTTCTAATTTAAATTTTATTTTCCCTCAGGCTGAAAGAACCACACACCATGTCCAGAAGTCAGAAGTTTCTCATCTGGCTTTCTGATATGTAAGAATTTTAGTTTCTTGATATACAGATTATTGTTTTAACTCTTAAATATGATGCTTATATTCTAGAGCAGCCTTTCTATGTGCAATTTGTAACCAGGATGAATGAGTTAACATTGACTATACAAATGGATATGTATGAATCATTTAGAACTAGCTTAATTACTAGTCACAAAACCTTAAGAGAAATTGGGAGATAATCTTGTCAAACTCAGGAGAAAACTGAGCACCTGGCTACCCAAAGTTAAATGATTTACATGTCAGTAGCAGACCTGGGATATATACCCACCCCCTGCTTCTTACTCACTGTTTCCACTAGCCTGCAGTCAAAAACATGGTGAAAAGAAGCGTGTAAAGCAACACAACACATGTAAGAGTGTAGATTGACTATTGGCACATTTCTAAGGAAGAGCTACACTGAGACTTAACAGCAGAATGGAAGCCCCACCTATGCAGTGGGCATCTACTTTAGAGATGCCTTAAATTCTAAGACATTTTGAGTGTAATTTTAGGTAAAACCTACCTCCATTTTGCTTTAAAATGGAACCTTGAAAAAAAATAAAATACAGTGGAACCTTGGGGCTTCCCTGATGGTCCAGTGGTTAAGACTCCATGCTCCATCGCAACACAGAGGAACTGGGCTCATGCCTGGTCAGGGAACTAGATCCCACAGGCCGCATCTAAGAGTTCACAACTAAAACAAAAAAATCCTACATGCCACAACTAAGACCCAACACAGCCAAAGAAAGAAAGAAAAGAAAATGGAACCTCGAATGCCTTGAATGCTTTGCAATAATAGTTGTAAATCACAACCATTTTTTCCCTTAGCTCCTCTTTCAGAGTTTGAAAACTAGTTTTATCTTTTCTCTGTGCCACAAGGTTTATTCTTTTTTGCTTTATTCCTGATGTCATTTGTAGTTTTTAAGGATGCTTTATTTTTTTTTGGCCCTGCCACATGGCATGCAGGATCTTAGTTCCCCAAGCAGGGATTGAACCTATCCCCCCTAACCACTGGACCACCAGGAAATTCCCAAGGATGCATTTTAGCTGTTGTTAAATGCATAGTGTTAGTCACTCAGTCGTGCCCGACTCTTTGCGACCCCATGGACTACAACCCACCAGGCTCCTCTGTCCATGGGATTTTCTAGGCAAGGATACTGGAGTGGGTTGCCATTTCCTTCTCCAGGGGATCTTCCCAATCCAGGGATCGAACCCGGGTCTCCTGCACTGCAGGCAGATTCTTTACCGACTGAGCTACATATGGTTTTTCATTTCTGCTACTTAATCATTCTAATACACTAAACAGAATAGAAATAATATGTATAACTTTTCAGTACAAAAAGCTTTCATCTTGCTCAAGTGACTTGTATTCTAAAAGTTGACTTTTTGAGTTATTTGGAGCTGGAAAAAAACCACTTTTTTTCTTTATAAAAGATAGTCTAATTAATGAACATTACGTTTCTAAGATAACTCAGAAAAGACTAATTCATTTTGTAAATGGACTGTGACATTATAGAATTTGACCCAAGTTCACTGCCTTATTTTGATTTGGAAAGTTAGGAATACAGACTCTCTAGTTCTTTCTCACTTTCAGTATGGCGCCAGCAGGAGAAGTCAGGAAACCTGGTCTCCAATGAGCTGCTTCAGGAAGAATGGCAGCAAAGAGTAGAAAGGAGATCCAGCAGTTAAGATATAAACGCATCCACAACAGCTATAACTGCATGAGGCTGTCCCTTGCTTATTTTGCTGAAACATCGGGATAAAATCCACGTAGGGATTAGAAACTCTAAACTGACTGAATTAGGATTGAGGACTAATTTTAGTCCTTCCTTAGGACTAAGGAGTACCTAAATCTTTTATCCTTTTCTTTTCTAGTTTACTAATGAGAAAAGCTCTGTTCGACCACCTCACTGCCCGAGGCATTCAGGTAAGTTTTTGTAATGATTCATTTTAGAAAGAGCGTAGTTTACAACAGTTCAACAGAAGTTTAAAGGGCAGTAACTTCTAACTGACTTGATTGGGTCCTAACTCTGCTGTTCTCAGATGAAGACCTTAAGCTCTGCCTTACAGTTAACGAGATAGTATTGGTGTTTCAGTAGCTAGAGTTCACCTGTAGGTGGGTGAGAAGAACTGAAGCCAGAGGGTGGGATAGTCATATTTAGTGAGCAAAGTGGGATTTGTGGATTTCTTTAAATTGCAGAGTTTTTTGTTTTTGGCTTTTATTTGCTGCTGCTGCTGCTTGCTTGCTTTCCTTTTTTTTGCAGCATTTATTCCAAGGCCATAAGTTATTTATTTCTTCAGTTTTTTCCTGGGTATCTTTTTCTTCTGTATAAGCTCCTCTTCTGGTTTAGGAACAATCATCTGTTCTTTTTCAGTAAGGGTCATCTCAGTGGGGCAGGGAGAGCTCATGTCTGGGTTGATTTGACCATGAGCTCTGTAAATCCTACCCACGCCTTGTGAGATTTGCTCACCAGAATGTGCTCAGTGACCAGAGAATCTACATTTAGAGTCTACATCTAAGCCTTTAAGTTCAGCATGACTCTGCATTTTTGTGCATGTGCAGTAAAAATTCAGCACTTTTTTTGGGCCACTGCCTGGGCATACCTAAGCACCTCCACCACTGAAATGATGGAATGGCATGCACGTTGCTTCTGTAAAGTGACATCCTTCAAATACTTGGTGGTTTTCCAGATATGCATACCCTTAATGGCCTGGGCAGTTTCACAGGTGTTCTTAAAGGGAGCGTGAAGATTTGAACCTCTTGATTTACATGATTTTGTGGAGTTTTCTGGGTTAAATGAATAGCGGACCATTTTTAGAGGTCACCTCAGACCACTTACCAGAAAACTTTAAACTGCAGGTTATTAAAAGGTTGTTTCCAAGTGTACTGAGATTGTAGTGGATGCATGGTAACATAAAGATAATTTGCTGTTTTAAAATTTCTTCTTATCATTTTTCAAATTTTCAGGTGTACATTTGGGTATTAAATGAAGAGCAGGAATACAAAAGAGCCTTTGATTTGGGAGCAACTGGGGTGATGACAGACTATCCAACAAAGCTTAAGGATTTTTTACATAATTTTTCAGAATAGAAAAGGACGTACTCAGAAGCATTCAAAGAAAACATGAAAAGACCTAAGAAGAAATTGTTTCATTATTTCCCTAAGCCATTTCCAGAATGGTAAAAGGTTTAATCAGTTAAGTGTTTATTACCTCATTTTTAAGCCTGTCTGAGAATGTAGAAACTATATATTGTATATTTATTTTAAACAATATTGCATATTTTACATTTGTAAATAGTTTGTTTAGAAAGATAATTGTTTATGAGATGTAAGTAGAAGATTCTTGATCAAGATTTCTGTATTTGATGCAGTATTCTACTATAATAAGTAATTCTGAAATCAAAGGCTGTTGGATAAATTTGAAATTAGCCTTCACTGGAATAAGATCAACTAATTAGTAAGACAGAATTATTGAAGGTCATTACAGCTGTTCAGGTTGTCTCATTATTTCTAGGTACACCTTAGTTAAAGGGGAAAAGTGTTGTGGAAAGAGAGCTTGGAAATCAGTGATGTAATTATCTGACAAGTTGTACATTGTTAACAGAGGCAGACTCAAAGAAATAACTGAAAGTTTGTTACATGATCAGAAATAAACTCTGTAGACTGAATTCGAATTTCTTGGTTGTTATTGTCAATAGGGACATTCTATTTGGAATCTTTTTCAGGTGTGTAACAATTGCTGCTGTATTTCTTTTTTTGGTAAAAACTAAAATTGGACTTACTAATTGTAAATTAAGACAAGATGCTAATAGTCAGATTTTTGTTTCCTCTAAAGAAATGTACATTTTCCATTGTTAGCAATGACCAACTGTCTGGGCCTACGTCTAGATTTTAAATAACATCTTGAGTCCTAATAATCATAACAAACTGATGAAAGTGCATATCATTGTGTCTAATATCTATAGGATAAACCACCTGCTCCTGATCTTTAAGAATTTACTCTTCTGAGTATTAAGTGGGAACAGAATTTCCCAAAGCATTAGACATCACTTTCTCAGATTTTCTAATGTGACTTCATATAAATCTGTTTTATCATCTTTTTGACTTATTTTCATTATCTCTTTGGAAAGTAAATATAACCTTGAACAATAAGCATCTTAGACCTAGATTACACCTCTCATTTGGACCTTTGCCAGCTAACAGTTATGAAGGATAATCATACTGTCCCACCTGTCCCTGGATGACATAAGTAACATTTCTTTTTTGTTTAAACTGAAATAAAAATTTCAAGAACAAAGGAATTCATTGGTGGTGTGGTTTCTGCTGTTATAATTCCAAATATGCTTTATAATATTTTTCTAGGATTTAATGAGGTGGTAAATTGATAAGTAAACACACCTGAGACTTCTCTCTCATATAAGGAAAATAAAATATGGAAATACTTTCATGGTAAATTGCCTCTTGGCATTTGAATAAATAACTTGGGCAGGTAATCCATTAAATCTGTCATTTTCACTTTCACTTATATAACTTATTATATTTGCTAGAGATGCTTTAGATCATCATTGATATAATTCTTTTTTACAGTTTCCCTGTTCCAAATTTGCTTTGTTGTGATTCAGTTATAATGCAGTTCATATTATAGGACCAGCATATATTTTGTGTCAATCAGTAAAAGAGAAAGTACCCACTATGGTAAAGATGTTTAGAAAATCGTGTTTTAAAAGTTTGATGATTTTATAGTCAAGGTGACTTCAATTCACTTAATAAAAGTATAGTATCTATGACAACAGAGTTCACATTTGTCATCAGATAACATCTGAACATTGCTTTTCTGATTGGGGCATCACATTTTAAAAGATGTTAAATATCCTTTCATAATGAGACATACTGCTAGGCATGGCACACAGCATGAAGGCTAAAGAAGTGGTCAAATGATCTAATTAGATCCTTTTGCTGGGATAAAGGTGGCACTAGATTTGATAGACCCTGCTATGGGTCTAGTCCAGTATACCAACAGAATTCTAAATACATGCCAGTGGACAACAGTTGGCAGGTTGGTTTGAGGAAATTTTACTTTGAAGTTGCAAGAGCTTCTCTGTAGGACTAGGTCTGAGGCATGTCATCAGGTAAAACAGGACACAAGTTAGCAGAACCAGGATCCAGAGCTTGGAAAAAACCTCATTTAATAGGACTGAAAGAACAGGATAACATTGGGCTAATTACAGGGTTACGTTGGTACTGAGTACCAGGGCTGTTCAGCCGCTCCTTTCTAGCTAGGACAGGTTCTAGAAATTGGGGTGGGGCCCTGGCTATAGGTGGCCATCTAGTCACCACAACTGTAGAGATAAAATCGCTGCAGTGCGTTAGGAAAAAGACAACAAAATATAAATTGTAGCGTGTTGCCCTAAGTGTCCAGGAGCGAGCAACGAGAATGAGAGCAGAACACGAAATCTGGCGCAGTGGGTCAGGGGACCTGCAGCCTCTGTTGGACTGAGGTGCAGAGTCCACTCTGAGTCCAGCTGTTACTCCTGACTGTAGACTACAAAACACCTTGATCTATTTTTCCCAAGACACTGCACTGACATAGTCCAGATCTCCTTGTTTCTCCCCTAGGCGGTTCCCTCGTGGAATGGTCTCGGGAACAGTCAGCAAGTGTGTAGGCGGTGTTCATACCTGACGCCGACCCGCTGTTCCAAGGTCCGTGCTTTCATGACCCCAGTCATACTCCCTTCTGGGTCTGGCCTTGGGGTCTGTAAGAAGGCTATTATTCTAAGAAACACATGAAAAGTGTTTTTCATCATTGTTGATACGTCATCAACACAGTTTCTTGATATATGCTGTTTTTCCAGGTGCTATTTCTATGAAATTTCTCAAGGCTGTGAGTGTACATTATTAGAAATTCCCACTACAGTAGTGTGTTCTAGTATGAGAAACCATTAACACAAAATACAATACGAATGATTCTGCTTTGAGTTGTACAACGTGGTGGCCCTGGAAAGGTTTAAAAAAAAAAAAAAAGAGCTCCACCATGAATAAAAGTAAAAATTTCCTTTTCAGTTAAGGAGAGAGAGCCATGAATACAAGGTTGAAGAATTCATTGTGAATTGAAAGTTCTGTGTCAAGTAGGTGGCTAAACTTGACATTAAGAACTGAAATGGCTGGGCAGTAATATAACATCATCATTTCAGTACCACAAGGAAAATGTAAATAGCAGTCAGGGGCCAGGCACCAAAACAAGATCAGGACTAAAGAGGTCAAGGAGGCAAAGAGTTCAGGATGCTGGGAGCATACCAAGACAATTCATAAAGCTAAAGTGATGTTTAGCTTTCCTGCCTCTTTTGTATATCACTGACAGGAAATAGTGTTTGAAGAGTTGGGTCATCCTATAATCTGAAGTAACGTAAGCCCAGACCAGATAACGGTCCAGACACCAGGTCAGAAGGCTATACGGATCTGATTAACATGAGATTGCATAAAAATCTGGGAGTAGTTCACCAGATGGAAACTTGCAGCAATCCAGGCAGGAAGTAATAAGGGTCCAGATGAAAGGGGTGGCCATGTAAGGAAGGCAACAGTGCGTCTACACATCTCTGTAAGGGAAGAAGTAGTAAGAGCTGGTGCCTAGGCAAGTTTAAAAGGAGAAGGAGAAGTTCACTACTGACTCCAAAGCTGCAGGCAAATGGGGAACTTGGAAACAGGGGAAGCCGTTGGGTGGTAAAAATGGTATGTTGTGGATACTCTCTGAAATGACAGAAAAGCATTTGAATTTAGGTATATTAGCCTTAAGGATGAAAGGATAGGTCTGGGAGAATAGATTTAGGAGTTTTGTGTACATTTTAGGTACTGTGCAGCTAGCACTTTAGATGTGATTTTATACAGTTCCTTCTCGGTATTCTGCTTGCAATTTGAATAGGTTGCTATGCCATCAGAGGCTGCCTGCATTGTGAATAGCATGATTCATTCTATAGTGAGGTTGAATGATAACATTCTTTCCTGCTCATTCATGTCCTTTTCTTTCAAAACTCTATGAAAAAGTTTTCTTTTGATAGAGAACTCTTAGCAAAACAGGCATAGTAGTGTACATAGGTCAATATCAATCTCCCAATCCACACACCCCCGTCCCGCCCCCACCAACTTGGTATCCAAACGTTTGTTCTCTATGTCTGTGTCTCTTATTTCTGCTTTGCAAATAGGTTCATCTGTACCATTTTTCTAGATCCAACCTATATGCATTAATGTACGATATTTGTTTTTCTCTTTCTGACTTACTTTACTCTGTATCATGGTCTCATGTTTCATATTATGTGACTTTTACCACAATAAAAAAATGTTCTAAAAAACAGCCATAATTTTAACTCATTGCTTATGAAAAATAATACAAATACATTGGTCTTGTTTGTCCACTAGTTTTTTTTTTTTCCTTCTTATTCTATGTATATCATCCCATTAAAATTCCTGTGTCAGTCCTACAAGGTGGGTGGTATTATTTTGTCCTTTTTAAAAAGGACTGGAGGCTAAATGCCTCTCCAATTCACAGTGCTAATCAGAGTCCAATCTGATACTCAAACCCGTGCAGTCTGACTTCAAACCATCTGAGTCTAATCACTGTTTCATTTTTGTATTTCCAAAATCTTTTGAGTCTCATAATCTGGAGAAATGTGTGCAGATATTTGGAAACAAATATACACGGACTAGTTTTTCCTCTCTTGAAGCCCTGAGACTGGGCCTTCTGCTGGGATGGTTATGCTAACACGGGACTGAGCGAGTATAGCTGAGCAGGTTTCACAAGAATTGTTCCCCTTTTTTTCTGTTTCCTACGTGAGTTTCACATAAATTTTGACATACAAAAAGAATCCTGCAAAAAAAATTTTTTTTGCTTCTATAATCTTTGATTGAAGATATTTCTCTCTTCAGCCTTAAGTAGAACGTCCTTCTCTTCTTTCCTCATTCTAAGCCTTTTTCAATCAGTTCCTCAAGGATTTATGGTTCTTTATGGTCAAATAGGAAAAGGAGTGCGTCAAGGCTGTATATTGTCACCCTGCTTATTTAACTTCTATGCAGAGTACATCATGAGAAACGCTGGACTGGAAGAAGCACAAGTTGGAATCAAGACTGCCAGGAGAAATATCAATAACCTCAGACATGCAGATGACACCACCCTTATGGCAGAAAGTGAAGAGGAACTAAAAAGCCTCTTGATGAAAGTGAAAGAGGAGAGTGAGAAAGTTGGCTTAAAGCTCAACATTCAGAAAACGAAGATCATGGCATCTGGTCCCATCACTTCATGGGAAATAGATAAGAAAACAGTGGAAACAGTGTCAGACTTTGTTTTGGGGGGCTCCAAAATCGTTGCAGATGGTGACTACAGCCATGAAATTAAAAGACGCTTACTCCTTGGAAGAAAAGTTATGACCAACCTAGATAGCATATTCAAAAGCAGAGACATTACTTTGCCAACAAAGGTCCGTCTAGTCAAGGCTATAGTTTTTCCAGTAGTCATGTATGGATGTGAGAGTTGGACTGTGAAGAAAGCTGAGCACTGAAGAACTGATGCTTTTGAACTGTGGTGTTGGAGAAGACTCTTGAGAGTCCCTTGGACGGCAAGGAGATCCAACCAGTCCATTCTGAAGGAGATCAGCCCTGGGATTTCTTTGGAAGGAATGATGCTAAAGCTGAAACTCCAGTACTTTGGCCACCTCATGCAAAGAGTTGGCTCATTGGAAAAGACTCTGATGCTGGGAGAGATTGGGGGCAGGAGGAGAAGGGGACGACAGAGGATGAGATGGCTGGATGGCATCACTGACTCAATGGAGGTGAGTCTGAGTAAACTCTGGGAGTTGGTGATGGACAGGGAGGCCTGGCATGCTGCATGCTGGCATGGGGTCGCAAAGAGTCGGACACGACTGAGCGACTGAACTGAACTGAACTGATGGTCAAAAACTTTTTAAGAACAGTCAGTGAATTGGGGATATGAACAGGTAATTCACAAATATAAACCATCAGCAAACAAAAAAAGTTTCACCTCGTCAAAAACCTATAAGTTAAAATGACATTGAGTGAGATACCAATTTCTGACTCTTACAAGGGCAGGAGTGAAAGCCTGTGAAAACAGGCACTCATGAACTGTGCTGCTGCTGCTGCTAAGTCACTTCAGTCGTGTCCGACTCTGTGCGACTCCATCGTCGGCAGCCCACTAGGCTCCTCTGTTCCTGGGATTCTCCAGGCAAGAATACTGGAGTGGGTTGCCATTTCCTTCTCCAATGCATGAAAGTGAAAAGTGAAAGTGAAGTTGCTCAGTAGTGCCGAACTCTTAGCGACCCCATGGACTGCAGCCTACCAGGCTCCTCCATCCATGGGATTTTCCAGGCAAGAGTACTGGAGTGGGGTGCCATTGCCTTCTCCGTCATGAACTGTAGGTGGGAATATAAATTGCAGAAAACTCTGAGGATCAGTTTGACAGTATCTTTAGATATATCCTTTCATTCCAAAATTCCACTGCTAGGAATATCCTATGAAAATAATAGGATAAGTACCCAAAGGAACACATGCATAGTGAAAACTCAGAAACAACCTAAGTATGCAACACGAAGGGACTGGTTGCATAAATTATGGTAAATCCAAATAATGATATTATTAAAATACTGATGTCCTATATCTACTGATGTAAGATATTATTAAGTAAAAAAACTAAATCGTAAGACCATATACTCTGTGATCAAAAAATATTTATATATATCCATTTAAAAAGTCAATGATAGCTACCCAAGTGTTAGTTGTGGTTTTTATGATGATGGAATTATGAGTAACTTATTTTTACTTGGGGGCTTCCCTTGTGGTAAAGCTATTTTTACTTGTCTAAATCTTCCAATTTTTCTACAGCTGAGATTAACTTTTTTTTTTTTGGCTGTGCCTGGACATGCAGGATCTTAATTCCCCACCAGGGATTGAACCTGTTGCCCCTACATTGCAAGTACAGAGTTTTAACCACAGGTTTATTTTTAAAATAATTTTAAGGCAATTATTTTTAAAATAATTTTTTTAAAGCCTTTCTAGCTAATATAGAATTGTTGATGTTCAGGCCTTAGCAGATAACTCTTCTCCAAATTCTTGAGGAGAGAAGCATTTAACTGCCAAAAAATCCAGATTGTCTGCTTAACCACTTCTTTGCAACAAATCAGGAAAGAGGGACTATGGCTTTGCTTTGGATATGATCCAGAAATTATCTGGACCTTTTTAAAAATTTCATAATTCCACAACTCAGAAATTAAATTAATTTTTTGCTTTATTTTCTTTGATTCTTTACAGTACATAGTTGGGAAGTTTCTTTTTTAATATTTATTTTTTACTTGTTTGACTACACTGGGTCTTAGTTGCAGCACGTGGAATCTTTTTAGTTGCTGCTTGCAAATTCTCAGTTGTGCCATGTGCGATCTAGTTCCCTGACCAGGGGTCAAACCTGGGCGCCCTGCACTGGGGACACAGAGTCAGCCACTGGACCACTAGGGCAGTCCTGCTTTGGGGGATTACACATGGTCTTGATCACACCATATATGTACTTTTCAGGTTTTTTTTTCTGCTTAATATCACACGAACAGCTTCCCATGTTTTAAATTCTGTTTTAAAAAAGTAGAATGCCATTTAACCAAGTAGATGTGCCATGATTTACTGAACTATTTCCCTGTCGTTGGAAATTTGTTTCCAATTATTCATATTATAAATAATGCTGTGATGAACATTCTTATATACTAATATGGATATCTCACTTCCTCACATCCAAACAATCATGAGATCCTAGATATCAAATATATTTACTTCTTTTCAACCCCACTGTCACCATCCTTGTACAGGACATCATCATCTCTAGACTGGAACAATACAACTTCTTTCCTTTTTCTAATTTTGAAAGTGAAAGTCATTCAGTTGTGTCCAACTCTTTGCGACCCCATGGACTATATAGGCCATGGAGTTCTCCAGGCCAGAATACTGGAGTGGGTAGCCTTTCCCTTCTCCAGGGGATCGTCCCAACCCAGGGATTGAACCCGGGTGTCCTGCATTATGAACTGATTCTTTACCAGCTGAGACACAAGGGAAGCCCAAGAATACTGGAGTAGGTAGAATATCCCTTCTCCAGTGGATCCTCCCAACCCAGGAATGGAACTGGGATCTCCTGCACTGCAGGTGGATTCTTTACCAACTGAGCTATCAGGTTTTAATGTAACTTATTTCAAATAGGTAATATATTCACTGGTTCATAGAGTACAAAAGGGTATACAGTGAAATTCCTCTTTCCCCTTCCTATCCTCCAATCACTGAATTCCCTCTCCTGAGGAAGTAGGAAATCAATATTATCACATATTTATGCAGTAGGTATTTACTGAGCAACTCCTATAGGTCAGTCACTTATTAGACCTGGAGCTATTAATATAATGGTAAGCAAGATATATGGCAATAGTATATAGACTCATAGATCTTACATTCAGTTTGAGAATACAACCAAAAATTAATTTCAACTGAAGCAAATATTATGAAGAACATAAACAAGGGACTGAGATAAGGAATAACAAGTTTATTCTAGGTAAAATGCTCAAGGTAGCCCTCATTGAGGAGGTAGCATTTACACTGAGATCTAAAGCAAGAGGAATGGACCAATTAAAGAATAGGAGGAAGAGCACTTTGAGCAGATGGAAGAGCTTATGCAAAGGCCCTGAGGCGGGAAAGACACAAAGGACAGAAATGGTGTGGACCTAACAGAAGCAGAAGATATTAAGAAGAGGTGGCAACAATACACAGAACAACTGTACAAAAAAGATCTTCACGACCCAGATAATCACGATGGTATGATCACTCACCTAGAGCCAGACATCCTGGAATGTGAAGTCAAGTGGGCCTTAGGAAGCATCTCTACGAACAAAGCTACTGGAGGTGATGGAATTCCAGTTGAGCTCTTTCAAATCCTGAAAGATGATGCTGTAAAGTGCTGCACTCAATATGCCAGCAAATTTGGAAAACTCAGCAGTGGCCACAGGACTGGAAAAGGTCAGTTTTCATTCCAATCTCAAAGAACAACAATGCCAAAGAATGCTCAAACTACCGCACAGTTGCACTCATCTCACATGCTAGTATAGTAATGCTCAAAATTCTCCAAGCCAGGCTTCCAAAATTCTCCAGGCCAGCAATATGGGAACCGTGAACTTCCAGATGTTCAAGCTGGTTTTAGAAAAGGCAGAGGAACCAGAGATCAAATTGCCAACATCCGCTGGATCATCTATTTCTGCTTTATTGACTATGCCAAAGCCTTTGACTGTGTGGATCACAATAAACTGTGGAAAATTCTGAAAGAGATGGGAATGTCAGACCACCTGACCTGCCTCTTGAGAAATCTGTATGCAGGTCAGGAAGCAACAGTTAGAACTGGATATGGAACAACAGACTGGTTCCAAATAGGAAAAGGAGTACGTCAAGGCTGTATATTGTCACCCTGCTTATTTAACTTCTATGCAGAGTACATCATGAGAAACGCTGGACTGGAAGAAACACAAGCTGGAATCAAGATTGCCGGGAGAAATATCAATAACCTCAGATATGCAGATGACACCACCCTTATGGCAGAAAGTGAAGAGGAACTAAAAAGCCTCTTGATGAAAGTGAAAGTGGAGAGTGAAAAAGTTGGCTTAAAGCTCAACATTCAGAAAACGAAGATCATGGCATCTGGTCCCATCACTTCATGGGAAATAGATGAGAAAACAGTGGAAACAGTGTCAGAGTTTGTTTTGGGGGGCTCCAAAATCACTGCAGATGATGACTGCAGCCATGAAATTAAAAGACGCTTATCCCTTGGAAGAAGGGTTATGACCAACCTAGATGGCATATTGAAAAGCAGAGACATTACTTTGCCAGCAAAGGTCTGTCTAGTCAAGGCTACGGTTTTTCCAGTGGTCATGTATTGATGTGAGAGTTGGACTGTGAAGAAAGCTGAGCGCCAAAGAATTGATGTTTTTGAACTGTGGTGTTAGAGAAGACTCTTGAGAGTCCCTTGGACTACAAGGAGATCCAACCAGTCCATTCTGAAGGAGATCAACCCTGGGATTTCTTTGGAAGGAATGATGCTAAAGCTGAAACTCCAATACTTTGGCCACCTCATGCGAAGAGTTGACTCACTGGAAAAGACTCTGATGCTGGGAGGGATTGGGGGCAGGAGGAGAAGGGGACGACAGAGGATGAGATGGCTGGATGGCATCACTGACTCGATGGACGTGAGTCTGAGTGAACTCTGGGAGTTGGTGATGGACAAGGGGGCCTGGCATGCTGCAATTCATGGGGTTGCAAAGAGTTGGACACGACTGAGTGACTGAACTGAACCGAACTGAAGAATAATAAGAGGAGAGAGAAGGGGCTTCCCTGATGGTCCAAGTGTTAAAAATCCACCTGCCAATGCAGGGTCCTGAGTGTGATCCCTGGTCTGCGAAGATCCCACATACCACAGGATATCTAAACCCTGCAGAGTCCATGTTGTGTAACAGGAGAAGCCACCACAACTAGAGAGAAGCCCCAGGAGCAGCGAAGACCCAGTGCAGCCAAAAGTTATAAATAAACAAACACTTGTTTAAAAAAATAAAAGAGGAGAGGGATAGAACATAGTGAAGAGGTTGGCTTTGGCTTTGCATGGGAAGAAGACTCTTCCTCCATCGTAAATGGAAAGAAAGAAGGGACAAATTGAAGATGCAAATAACAGCAGGGCTTTGTTCTTTGTTGGTGGGAAGATTAGAGTTTTCATCCAGTGGTTTCTAATTTCTTGAAGACAGGTGAGCCAAGGGCTTTGCTAAAACTGAGAATAGAGAATGGGGTGCAAACGTTTTGAGAAAATAGGAGGCTTTCTGTCATAGTCATCTTGGGAAATGGGAATGTGTTCCTATTAGGGAAACATAATGGGGCTCTTGGGATGCTCTGAGTGCTAACTTGAGGCTTGAGATTCTGCCTTGGACATGAAATTAATTCAGTTGTCATTTTTTGAGTCACCAACAAAAGAGTTGATAATTTGAATTAGGAAAAAAAAAACTCTTGAAGAAAGTAAGTGAGGAAAGAGGGAGGCAAGAATTACGCCTTAGAGTATGCTCAGAGAGAGAGTGGGGACTGAGAAATAAGAAGCAGAGAAGCACAGTGTCCTCAACCACAGGAAAGCAGAGAATTTAAGAAAGAAAGTGTTGGGAATTCCCTGGTGGTCCAGTGGTTAAGACTCCACACTTTCACAGCTGAGGGCCTGGGCTGGATCCCTGGTCATGGAACTAAGATCCTGTTAGCTGAGAGGTGGAGTTAAAAAAAAGTCCTAAATAATTTTTAAAAATAAGAAAGTGGTGGGCTTCCCTGGCAGTTCAGTGGTAAAGAATCCACCTGCCAATGCAGGAGGTACTGGTTCGATCCCTGATCTGGGAAGATCTCATGCTCTACAGGGTCACTAACCCCAAGTGTGCCAACTCTTGAGCCTGTGCTATAGAGTGTGGGAGCTGCAACCACTGAGCCCACATCCTAGAACTTGTGCTCCATAAGAGAAAGCAACACAGTGAGAAGCCCTCACACAACTAGAGAGGTGCCCCTGCTCACCACAACTAGAGAAAAGCCCACACAGCGACAAAGACCCAGCACAGCCATAAAAAAGTAAATTCATAAACAAGAAAGTGGTTATCAGCAATGACCCTATCAGAACATTGAGGTCTAGGAAGGCGAGGGCTGGACAGGATGACTATATCTGGTTTAAAAGGCCTCCCTAACTGGGATTCATTCATCCCTAGAGTTGATGGAACTGATACCAGACTGCAAAGGGATGAAGAGGGCTGAATGGCACTAAATGAGGCTGGTAAAAATGAGCCACATATGCAAAGAAACTGGAGAAGCAAGACACTTGAAAAGACAGCAGTGTCAAGCGAGATATGTCCTAAATGAAGAGGTTTATAAATGTGTGATGGAGAAGGCAACGGCACCCCACTCCAGCACTCTTGCCTGGAAAATCCCATGGGCGGAGGAGCCTCGTGGGCTGCAGTCCATGGGGTCGCTAAGAGTCGGACACGACTGAGAAACTTCACTCTCAGTTTTCACTTTCATGCATTGGCGAAGGAAATGGCAGCCCACTTCAGCGTTCTTGCCTGGAGAATCCCAGGGACAGGGGAGCCTGGTGGGCTGCTGTCTATGGGGTCGCACAGAGTCGGACACGACTGAAGCAACTTAGCAGCGGCATAAATGTGTGAAAAGGAGGAGATAGTGGAGACAGGCTGGAAATATTGGAGAGAAGATGTGAGCAAAGATCTTTCTCAAGACTAAATAGGCTGTAATTTATTCAACAAATATTTATGAACGCCTTGGCAGGCAAAGAGCCTGGATGATAGATATATGTGAACCATGTAGAAAAATTCTTGCCTTCCTTGGTGTGCATGGTCTAGCTAGCAGCTAATCAAGAGCTGAGAGAAGAGGAGGGAAAGGTATCTTTCTCATACTTCAAGGTAGACTGGGAATATAAAACACTGGGAAGTTTTGCACTTAGTAGAAAATAGGAGAACTAAAGGTAGTGTATTAGTCTGCTCAGGCTGCCATAGCAAAATACCACAGACTGGGGGGCTTGCATGACAGAAATTTATTTTCTGAGGCTGAAAGTACAAGATGAAGGTACCAGGAGGTGTAGGGGGGGGAGGGCTTCCCCTTTGGTCCAGTGGTTAAGAATCCACCTGCCAATGCAGGGGACATGGGTTTGATCCCTTGTCCGGGAAGATCCCACATGCTTTGGAGCTCCCGAGCCCACACACCACAACTACTGAAGTCCTAGCACCCCGGAGCTTGTACACCGCAAGAGAAGCCACCGCAATGAGACGCCTGCGCCCCGGCGACCCGCAGTAGCCCCCGCTCGCCACAACTAGAGGGGCTGAAATAGGAAATCAAGTCTGGCCAGGGATTGTCAGAAACTGCTGTGTATCTCCCAGTTTCCTAGGATACTTACTTGGAAATGTACTTAGACAGCTGAAACCAAATAAGCCTATAGATTGCTAGAGAAGGGGGAAAAGAAACCCAACCAAATGCCTTTTTAAAAATTTAAATTCAAATTAAGCTTCAAGTAACAGTGAGTTCAAAAGTTTTGATAAAATGTTACATTTATAAAACTATTTAGATTTTATTTACTTTAACATGCATTTTATATTCTCATGTGTTTCTCACAATAATATGGTAGAGTAGTTGATACTACAATATCAAATTTCCATTTTTTTGATGAAACTGAAACTGGGGGAATTTATAAAGTCAGCTAGAATTGGTGTAATTGGGTCTTCTTAATTTTTGTGCATGCTAAGTCACTTCCATGGTGTCCGACCCTTTGTGACCCCATGGACTGTAGCCCACCAAACACTTCTGTGCATGGGATTCTCCAGGCAAGAATACTGGAGTGGGCTTCCATTTCCTTCTCCATCTTAACCTTTGTACCCACTCTGATTTTTAAAATTTATCTTCAATTCACTCTTCAGTGCTAAGAAAAATATCAAAAACCAGATAAAGGGGAGGTTGTATTATGATCCTATGAAAAGTAAAATTTCCAAATAAAAGCTGCAGAAAAGAAAATTTCCACACATCAAATGTATGTATTGTTCTCTGACATGACATTTTTTTTAAATTGGAGTATAGTTGATTTAAAATGTTGTATTAGTTTCTGCTGTATAGGAAAGTGAATCTGTTATTCATATATCTACTCTTTTTTAGATTCTTTTCACATATAGGTTATTACAGAGTATTAAGAAGAGTTCCCTGTGCTATACAGTAGGTCTTTATTAGTTATCTATTTTATATGTAGTAGTGTTACTTAAACAATGTGATGTGGAGATAGGAATCAATAATTGATGTTCTATCAGTGACCAAAACCATTAAACAAGGAAGCAGATGGAAACCTACCACCACTTTTCTGAGAAATTCAGAGATCTCAGATAAAAATAAAAACTAATATTAAACATTTGTGAATCTAACACCCAGGATTGACAACGGTTAATATTTTATTACATATGCTTTAATTTTTTCTAGCAGAAGAAGTCAAACCTTACAGGTAAAATGTTACCTGCTGGGGTCCAGCCCTGGTAGATCCAGGGAATTTGAAGTGGGGATAGAGTCAGCAATTAGGAAACAATTATTTAATTAGAGATATAAAGAGAAATTAGGAAAGAATAGTGTAGAGGAGAAAATAGAGGAGAAAAAAGGCTGTATTCCTTGGTTTACATAGAAAGCCAATAAAGTCCCGAGACAAGGAACTTGCACTGTCTACGTAGGCCACAGGCACCTGCTTGAATAGTGGAGGGTGCCCCACCTTGGGCTCCTTCTTGCATGGGTCTTAGAAGCCCAACCAAATAAGTAGACACAGCGAGCCTCTATGCTCCAGATGGGAATTTAGCCTGAAAAGGGAGAATAAGAAAAGAACAACATGGGGAAGCCAAGCATCGGTGCAATACCCACAACTTTATTTTCAAAGGCAGAGTATATACCCCAAGTTGTACATAAAGAAATAATGGAATATGCAGAGTTATGCAGGGGCAGCAGTCCTGATCCTTATTAAGACCAGGCTTTCTTTTTGCATACCTTCTCGTAAACAAAAGGTCTCAGGTGATTTACATTATCTTCTGGCCAAGAGGCCTGTTAACATTTTTATGGCTCTCTTCCTAGATAAATGTTTATCAACCAGAAAACTCATTTTCCCTTGAAGTGTTTTTTCTTTAATCTGCATCACCCTCAAAGTACTAAATAAAGTTACATTCCTGTAGAAAAAAGGTGCAGTGGGTTATAACAAAGAAAGTACTTAACTCAAATGTTGCTATTGCAAGGGCTACTACCTGTTTTTTCTACATACCAACTATATCAACAAATAAAAGATATGAAAACTTGGCAGCAAGTATTGGCTCAACAATGAAACCCTTAATCAGTCCTATTCTAATGATTTTGACTCCTCAGAAGCCCCTACATTCCTAGGATGTGTTAAGCTTCCTGTGCCTCTCGCGGTCGGGAGGCTGTAAATAATCACATGTGTAGCTGTAAGAGTCCGGATAAACCTGTCAGGCAGGCTAGAAAGCCATCAGAGAGGTTTTTGGATTGAAACACTCTTATTATGCCCAGGACACTTATTATCTAAAAGCTCTAAATTAACTTTTTCCAGAAAAAGGTGGTGGAGGGACAGCCCCCTGTTAATGTCAGAGGAGTAGGTGGAAAGCATAACACAGTAAAGCAGGCAGACTCTGGTTTTCGGGGTAGATGCTTGAGAAAGTCCAGCGGGACCCCTGAGGCATGATCCCACCTTTGCATTTGTCAGGCCCTTTTCCTCATGACCTTTGCCATGGGCAGGATTCCCCATGCTGGCTCCCGGCAGTTACTGGATCCCTATGCCTACCTGTAGTCTCCTTCCTGCTTGGCCAATGGGGAGCCCCAGTATGAAATGAGACAGAACAGAGAGAGTGCATGGTATTGCTCTCAGGTTCCTTTCCATAAAACCAATTTGGACTGGCTGAGTCCTTTGTCTGAAGGGCAAGCTTACTTCGAGGTGGCTCTGTCTCCAGAACCCTTTCCTCTCAGGTTCCAGTAACAGCCCCAAATTTTCTTCATTCTGTGGGTGGTAAGAGCACTATGACTAGTCCTCGGACATTTTACTATACTTGTGGTTTCCTCATCCCTTTGTAAATTATCTCTCATTAAACAATACTCAGACTAGTCTAATTTGACTAGGCATGTGTTTCCTATTCGTTCCCTGACGAATTCACCTGGGAAGTTAGTCAGAAATGCAGATTTTCAGACTTCCCTGGTAGTCCAGCTATTGAGAATCCACCTACCAATGCAGAGGACACAGGCTCCTCGTCCTGGAAGATTCCACATGCCTCAGAGCAACTAAGCCCGTGTACCACAACGACCGAGCCAGAGCACCCTACAGCCCTTGCTCCCAGCAAGAGAAGCCACCATGATGAGAAGCCTGCACACTGGAACAAAGCGTATCCCATGCTCGCCGCAGCTAGAGAAAGCAGAAGACCCAGCACAACCAAAATTTAATAAATGCATATTTTCAATGCAAAATTTCAAGGCTTCCCCCCACTTTCTTTTTTTTTCAGTAAAGTAATTTAATAAATTTTCTATTTTATTGAAGTATAGATGATTTACAGTGTGTTAATTTCCGGCACAGAGCAAAGTGATTCACTCATATGTATATATATATACACACACACATATTCTTTTTCATATTCCTTTCCATTATAGGTGATTACAGGTTGTTGAATATAGTTCCCTAGGTTATACAGTAAGGCCTTTTGGTTTATCCATTCTATATGTAACAGCTTGCTTCTACTACTCCCAAACTCCCAATCCATCCCTCTGCTCCTCCCCTGCAGCCACTATGTCTGTGAGTCTGTTTCTACTTGATAGGTAAGTTTATTTGTGTCATATTGTAGATTCCACATGTAAGGGATATCACATAGAACTTGTCTTTCTCTTTCTGACTTCATTTAGTATGATGATCTCCAGGTCCATCCATGTTGCTGCAAATGGTATAAGTTCATTCCTTTTATGGCTGAGTAGTATTCCATTGTGTGATCTATGGCACATCTTCTTTAGGTATTCATCTGTCAATGGACATTTAGGTTTTTTCTGGGTTTTAGCTATTGTAAATAGTGCTGATGTGAACATAGGGATGCATGTATCTCTTCAAATTGCTTTTATCCAGATATATGCCCAGGTGTGGGATTGCTGGATCATATGGCAACTCTATTTTTAGCTTCTTGAGGAACCTCCATATGCTTTTTCCATAATGGCTGCACCAGTTTACATTCCCACCAACAGTGTAGGAGGGTTCCCTTTTGATTAGATTCTTTCTGTACCTAAGCTTGTTAAATGTTATGTTAACTCTTTCAGTGACCAGTTTGAAAACCAACCTTACTTTTTTTTAAATTTATTTTCCTTTAAAAAAAATAATAGACTTGGTTTTGTTTGAGCAGTTTTAGGTTCACAGGCAATCAAGCCAATAGCGTAGAACGCTCTTATATACCCTTTCCCCCTTTCTCAGTTTCCCCTACTGTTAACACCTTGCATTGTTGTTGTTCAGTTGCTCAGTCATGTCTGACTCTTTGCAACCTCATGGGCTGCAGCACACCAGGCTTCCCTGTTGTGCACTATCTCCCGGAGCTTGCTCAAACTCATAATCATTGAGTCGGTGATGCCATCCAACCATCTCATCCTCTGCTGTCCCCTTCTCCTCCTACCTTCAATCTTTCCCAGCATCAGGGTCTTTTCCAACGAGTCAGCTCTTCCAGGAGGTGGTCAAAGTATTGGCACTTCAGCTTCAGCAACAGTCCTTCACTTAATTCACTTAGTTATTCATTCAGTCAACAACTCTAAGTGCCCCCCATGTGCCTGTCATTGGGCCAGGTGTTATGGATACAGAGGTAATAAGACACAGTTCCTGCCCTTAAAAGAAGATATTCAATTGAGAGGGAAGCAACTTCATCATGGCTAATTAGGATGCGATAGAAAATTGAGAAAGCAGGTAGCAACTTCAGTGACCAGGGAAGGCCTCTCTGTGGAGGCGGCATTTGAGCCTGAAGCATGAAATAAAGCCTGAGGGAAGTGCTTGTGGCAGAGGAAACCACAAGTGCAAAAGGCGGGAGAGAGCTTGGTGCTTTCAAGGAGCAGAAAGGAAGCCACTGTGCTTGGAGCCAAGTAAACTGGAGATGCACTGCAAAGTTGGAGAGCTAAGTAGAAATCCAGGCAGGTCGTGGTAAAGTATCTGTATTTTATTCCAAGGGCGCTGAAGTGCCATTAGGAATTTTAAGTAATAGAAGCGTGCATATTTTTAGAGATTATTCTTGCTGCTGAGCAGGGGTAGTTTGGAAAAGGACAAGATGGAAATAGAACCACAAATAACAAATGTCGGTGAGAATGTGGAGCAAAGGGAACACTTCCACCCAGCTGATGGGAAGGTAAATTGATGTACCCAGTGTGGAAAATAGTATGGAGTTTCCTTTAAAAAAAAAACTAAAAGTAGACTATGATCTAGCAATTCCACTCCTGGGTATATATCCAAACAAAAACACTAATTCAGTAAGATTCCTGTACCTCAATGTTCATAGCAGCATTATTTACCATAGCCAAGATACGTGAGCAACCTAAGTGTCCATCAACAGAGGAATGGATAAGGAAGGTGTGGTAGGGCTTGCCTGGTGGCTCGGTGGTAGAGAATCCGCCTGACGATGCAGGAGACATGCTCTCAGGCCCTAGTCTGGGGGGATCGCACATGCTGAAGAGGAACTGAGCATGTGTGCCACAACTGTTGAGCCTGTGCTCTAGAGCCTGGGAGCCATGACTGCTAAAGCCTGCACACCCTGGATCCTGTGCTCGGCAGCAAGAGAAGCCACTGGCACGAGAAGCCTCCCAGCTCAACAAAGAGCGGCCCCTACTCTCTACAACCATAAAAGCCTGAGCAGCAACCGAGCCCCAGCACAGCCAAATACATAACATTATTTTTTTCAAAAGCTGTGGTATGTGTATGTGTATACATAATGGAATACTACTCCATTTACATATACTACTGTCATTTACAATGTGGATGGAATACTACTCCATTTACAAATACTACTGTCATTTACAACGTGGATGGACTTGGAGGGCATTATGCTTAGGGAATTAATTTGGAGAAAGATACTGAATGTTATCATTTATAAGTGGAAATTAAAAACTAAACAAATGACTATAACAAAAAGAGGGAACTTCCCTGGTGGTCCAGTGGCTAAGACTCTGCACTCCCAAAGCAGGGGACCCAGGTTCGACCCCTGGTCAGGGGACCAGATCCCACGTGCCACAACTTAGAGCCTGTATGCCACAACTAAGACCTGCTGCAGCCAGAGGAATGACTGAGTAAATAAATAAATAAGGAAAATACGGAAATAGAGATAGGTCAGTGACAGTGACGGTAGAGAGAAGTGGCTGGATTTGAGAGCTATTTTGGAGGTAGCACCAGTGAACCTGGCAGATGAAGAAAGGAAAAAAATCTAGGTTGATGGGTAGATTTGGTCTCCACAGCTGGATAGTTGGATGGTGGAGCCATTTACTGAGATGGGAAAGATATTTCTGGAGGGAATATGGAAATTGTGACTCAAGTCATTCTTTGAGAAACATTGTCCAGAGCCCAAGAATGCAAGCTTAAAGCTCTGCAAAATAACTAGACAACTCCAACCCTACTTTGGAAAAAGGAGCGATGTTAACTTTTCTCCAATACTTTTTATATGCCAAGTGCTATCACACCTATTATGTTATTTAATCGTTATCATCAGCTCAGTTCAGTCACTCAGTTGTGTCCGACTCTTTGTGACCCCATGAAACACAGCACGCCAGGGCTCCCTGTCTATCACTAACTCCTGGAGTTCACTCAGACTCATGTCCATCAAGTTGGTGATGCCATCCAGCCATCTCATCCTCTGTCATCCCCTTCTCCTCCTGCCCCCAATCCCTCCCAGCATCAGAGTCTTTTCCAATCAGTCAACTCTTCACATGAGGTGGCCAAAGTACTGGAGTTTCAGCTTTAGCATCATTCCTTCCAAAGAGCACTCAGGACTGATCTCTTTAGAATGGACTGGATCTCCTTGCAGTCCAAGGGACTCTCAAGAGTCTTCTCCAACACCACAGTTCAAACGCATTAGTCCTTTGGCATTCAGCTTTCTTCACAGTCCAACTCTCACATCCATACATGACCACAGGAAAAACCATAGCCTTGACTAGACAGACCTTTGTTGGCAAAGTAATGTCTCTGCTTTTGAATATGCTATCTGGGTTGGTCATAACTTTCCTTCCAAGGAGTAAGCATCTTTTAATTTCATGGCTGCAGTCATCATCTTCAGTGATTTTGGAGCCCCAAAAAATAAAGTTTGAAAAAAAAAAATAAAGTTTGACACTGTTTCCACTGTTTCCCCATCTATTTCCC
>SJYQ01004918.1:589866-612374 GCA_006410935.1 Redunca redunca
CCTCCAAATAAAGTTACATTCCTATAGGGTGAGGGTGTAGTGAGTTACAATCAAGAAAGGAATTTATTTAACCCAAGGTTAACGTGATTAATCTTAAAGGTTAATACTTATTTCTCCTATATGCTTAAAGGTTAATACTTATTTCTCCTATATGCTAGTTATATTCATTATAAGGGCAGGGAACATGGAGATTTAGCAGCAAACATCAACCCAACAAATGAAAATCCCTTCACCAATGTTCCCCTTAAGAGCTATTTAGTCTTAGGATAGTGATAAAGTTACATTTTTACATAGCAAGGACACAGTGATTCATAACAAAGTACAGTGATCTATTACAAAAGAGAAAATGCATTAACTCAAAAGTCTAGTATTGCTGACCTTAAAACCTACTATATTTCCCTTTTTATATTCCAAATACATTGATTAATATATTCGCAGGTGCCTAAGGATATGGAGGCCTGGCAGCAATCATTGACTCAACAATGAGAAAAGCCCCGTGCTAATTAAGACTTTAAAATACTCCAAAACTCTCTGTGCTGCTTATGGTTGAGAGGTAGTAAACAATCATGTGCATAGTGGCAGGAGTATAGATAATCCTGTCACACAAGCTAGTCTGTCATCAGAGAGGTCTGACCTGAGACACCTTTGTTACACCCAGGACAGGGAATTAGCAGCAATTATTGACACAACAAATGAAAAACCCTTCACCAATACAATTCCTAACCAACCCACTATACTAATAATTTCCAACTCCCCAAAAGAATTTGCCTTTAGTAAGTCTAAAACATCTCGTGCCTCCCAGGTTGGGAGGCTGTAAACAATCACATGTGGCCGGACGAACCTATACAGGTCGGCTAGATAACCTTCAGAGGAGTCCGTAAGCTGAAACACTCTTGTCATGCCCAGGAATTTTTATTGCCTTGAAGCTGCATGTTAACTCCTTCTCCGAGAGAAATGGTTATGGGGGAGAGCCCCCCGTAAAGTCAGAGGTGTAGGTGAGAGCATAGAGCAGACTCTGGTTTTGGGGTAGATGCTCGGGAACAGGGGGTTTCCTGAGGCTTGGTCATGCCGAATCCTCCTTCCTCATGACCTTTGCCATAGGCGGAGTTCCTCACGCTGGCTCTAATCTATATATGAGGAAACAGAAGCTGAGATGGGTTAAGTGACAAGTAAAACACTGCAAGCTAGTAAGGTGGTGAACCCGGTGAAAGTGAAATTGTAAGTCGCTCAGTCGTGTCCCACTTTTCGACCCCCTGGGGTGTGCTCCACCAGGCTCCTCTGTCCATGGAATTCTCCAGGAAGAATACTGGAGTGGGTAGCCATTCCCTTCTCCAGGGGATCTTCCCGACTCAGGGGTCGAACACTGGTCTCCTGCATTGCAGGAAGATTCTTTACTGTCTGAGCCACCGTGGAAGCCTGGAAAACCTGGTATGCAAACCTGTTTCTTCAGAGGCCAAGTTCAAAGCTCTTTCACCACACAACACTGCTGTTAATGGCAGATTCTTTCCTCATAGCCTTTGTCACTGAATTCCTTAAATATGACCATGGGAACCACCTGGTAAAAGGAATTAAATTAGCTCTTATGTAATTGCTTTCCTTTCTCTTCCAAGGAATAATTTTGATTAAACAAATTAATATTTGATTTACATCAGTGCTGGTCCTCTTTTAAATGTCATATGGTGTTACACAGGGGATATTTTTTTTTACTTCCTCGTTCTAACTATTTTCACCATATTATGAAATAAAGAAATTTGAGCTTTAAAAAATCCAGGAGTCTTACCATTTCTCTCTTCTGTGATCTTTGAGGTCAAATATTAAATCTTACCGATGAAGACGCTACAGTTCTGTGTACTTAAGTAACAGTTATGATGAACTGTTCAACACTTTACAAGTTTTTGCCCAGTCCCTTCTCCTCTGTGGCTGATTCATTTCCCCTTTTCTTGGTTATATTCCTGCATTCATCATGTTGAGTTAGTCCTTGTGATTCGGAAATAAGAAACATTTAGCAGTTTTGCAAAACACAAACGGATACACCTGGTCCTTTTAATGACTAACAGCAATCCAAATGTGACCTACCAAAAACTTAGATAAATGATGTCATCTTGGAAGAAAAATACCTCTTGGCTCAGGTGGGAAATGCTGAGAACTACAGCAAGCTTTTTCTCCTGGAAAAAAAATTTGTGTTTTTCCAAATCACCAGTTTTTATAATAACTTCACCCAAACACTTGTTTTAAAAAGTTATCAAGGATTTCCCTGGTGGTCCAGTGGTTAGGAATCTGCCTGCCAGGGCAGGAGACACAGGTTTGATCCCTGGTCTGGGAAGATTTCACTTGCCTCAGAGCAAGTAACCCCATGTGCCACAACTACTGAGCCGGCACTCTAGAGCCCGCAAGCTGCAACTACTGACGCCTAAACGCCGCTACTAGAGAGTAGCCCCGCTTGCTGCAACTAGAGAGAGCCCAGGCACAGCAACACAGCCCCAGCACAACAAAAAATATAAATAAATAAAAATTAAATAAAAAGTTATCAGAGCCATTTCACAATTATTAGAATGACTACTATTTAAGAAAATCCAGAAAATAACAAATATTGGAGAGGTCATGGAGAAATTGGAACCCTTCTGTGCGTTGGTAGGAGTGCAAAGTGGTGTGACTGCTATGGAAAAAAGGATAAGGCCATTCCTCAAAAAATTAGAAATAGCATTAGCATATGATCAACAATTCCACTCTGGCTAAATATACAAAAAAAAAAAAAAAATCGAAAGCAGGGACTTATCAAGGTATTTGTATACCCATGTTCATAGGAACATTATTCACATTAGTCAAGGGGTGGAAGCAACCCAAGTAGTCATCAACAGATGAATGGATAAAAAAAATGTGGAATATACATACAATAGAATATTAGCCTTAATAAGGAAGGAAATTCTGCTACAACATGAATGAACTTTGAAGACATTTGTTAAATGAAATACAAATATTTTATGAGTCCACTTAATACAAACTACCCAGAGCAATGAAATTCATCGAGACAGAAAGTATAATGGTGGTTTCCAAGGACTGGGGCAAAGGGGCATAAAAAGCTATTGTTGAAAGGATAGAGTTTCAGTTTTTCAAGATGAAAGAAAATTCTGCAAATAGATGGTAGTGATGGATGCACAACAGTGTGAATAGATTTAATGCCACTGAACTGTACAGTTAAAAATAGTTAAGATGGATTAAATAAAAACATGATTTTAGAAAGTAAGTTCAACACAGATTTGATAAACTTGGGGTGGTGAATAAATAGGATTTTTCATCTACAGAGCCATCTCCAGAGGTTACAAAAGTGAAGTGAAAGTCGCTCAGTCGTGTCCTACTCTTTTTGACCCCATAAACTGTATAGTCATGGAATTTTCCAGGCCAGAATACTGGAGTAAGTAGCCTTTCCTTTTTCCAGGGATCTTCCCAACCCAGGGATCGAACCCAGGTCTCCCACATTGCAGGTGGATTCTTTACCAGCTGAGCCACAAGGGAAGTCTAAGGGAGCCTGTAATTTCTGCTAAAGTATACTACTTTACTCATTTGAAGACAAAATGCAAAAATCTATCTGTGTGTAATTGGCCAACTGACATTTTATTAAAACTCCATCCAAAACAAACAAAAATTAATATAGTTAATTTTGTGTTATGTGTATTTCATCACAATTAAGAATTAAAAACAATTTTTAAAGTTATTAGTAGGTCTAATAAGACTGACAATTTGGGGAGATAAATGTTTATTTCATCTGCCTTTTGGTGTGGTGGGGTGTGGTGTCACACTGTGCAGCTTCTGGAATCTTAGTTCCCTGACCACGGATTGAACCCCAGCCCTCAGCAGTGAAAGCACTGAGTCCTAACCACTGGACCACCAGGGAATTCCCATTTCGTCTGTCCTTAGACAGAATTGGGATAAATGGAAATATTTTAGATTTTAATACCTTTAGAATTTTAGCATTTATTGATCATCTTTTCCAAAATTATCCAAACAGAAATACTTCTATCCCTGATCAAAGAGTATTTACTCTCTAATTATGTTCTAGCAACTTATAACCATGGGAGGCAAATCATTCCAGCTCCTTGATGCTCACTTTGGTTTATAATTCAAATTTCCTATGCTTTGCTGCTTTGTCCACATCTAATCTACAAAAAAAGATCATCTTGTTGCACTCTACACTTTATTAGTGAATGTACTTTTGGTGTCTGTGTTCTAACTTACACGACTTTTCTGGCATATATTTTCTAGTCTTCAGGAAACATAATAGGGTAAAAATGTTATGCTTTTAAAATACATCAATTATGGAGAAGGAAATGGCAACCCACTCCAGTATTCTTGCCTGGAGAATCCCGTAGACAGAGGAGCCTGGCAGGCTACAGTCCATGGGGTCACAAGAGTTGGACACAATTTAGTGCACTATCTCACCCCAGAGATCCTGCCACATATACCACAAAAACCAAACATCCCCCAATGACCTTAGCCCCACTGTTCCAATCACTCCCAGGTGGGAATTCAGGCACATGTCCACAGAGGTCACAGACAACATACATATGGTTCTGTTATGTCCCATATATTACCCTTTCATGTCCCAAGGAAGACATTTTCTCTTAGAGATTTTCATTTAGTGTATCTTTAAAAAAATCTTGTGTTAAACTTGCCTCCATCTTTTTCTTAGGTAAGGACAACCCAGAAATGGCCCTTTTGTGTCTGTGATGTTGCCATTCACAGCTTTTCTTGATAGGCCTAGTACAATCTTGAGAACAGGGTTGCTGTATGCTGAATGTCAGACGGTAGCTCTTAGCTTTGCCTATCTTAGGTAGTTATGCTGTGCATTTTTTATTGGTGTATCATGTTTGATTTGTCCCTAATACCTTTGAAGTTTTTCTGAGAAATGAAATAATGCAACATGAACTTATTAAAATACATTTTAAGCCTTTAAAAAAAAATACATCAATTACAGACCATAGAGTAAAAAAAAAAAAAAAAAAGGATCACTCATTCTTCATTTAGCTTCATATCCCAAAGATGACAATTGTCTGTCATGTGTTTGGGATATTTTCAATATTTTTCAAATATTTTCAATATTTTCAAATATTTCCAAACAAATCATTCCATTGTATCACAAATTATATCACACTATTCATATTGTTCTATAGCTTACTTTCTCTTTTTGTGGTCTATTCTGTGTTAATTATCCAAACTTATTCTGTTCATGGGATATTTTGAGTCATTAATGTGGCTTTTCTAGTGGCTCAGACTGCAAAGAATCCACCCACAATGCGGGAGACCTGGGTTTGATCCCTGGGTCCAGAAGATCCCCTGGAGAAGGAAATGGCTATCAATTTCAGCATTCTTGCCTGGAGAATGCCATGGACGGGGGAGCCTGGCAGGCTACAGTCCACGGAGTTGCAAAGAGTCGGACATGATCGAGTGACTAACACTTTTTTTTGAAAACATATATTGTTATGACCATAACAATGCATTGGGAAGAATTTTCATGATACTGCTCTGTCTTACCTCTTCCTTATTCAAAAGTGAAAGTTTTCTTACAAAACAAGTTTTGATTTGAATAATATCTAAACCTGAACTCTGATTAAAAATAAATTTAAAATCTGGCAAATTGCTTTTGAAGAGTTCCTATGGGAGAATATCAAAGTTAATGAGCTTTTACTGTATTTTGAATTTCTGGTGTCTTTTTTTGACTTCTTGAAACTGTTAGCACTGATTCTTGAAAAAATTCCCAACCAATAGAAATCCTGTAGCCTCACTGGTACCCTATTTTTTTCTGAGGATATCGATCGCTTCCTCCTGCAGAATCAGATAGAGTTCACTTTTTTGTTCCATGATCATTAGAATCAGGTAGAGGTCACTTTTTTGTTCCATGATAATTCTCTACACTATCTTTGAAATATTGTTTACATTTTGCTCCTTAACCTCTATTCTCCTATACAACTGGTATTTGCTTTAGGGTCAAGTCTGAGATTCTGCCAGGCTTGGAAGAAATATCTTCTATGACATTCCTGACATACAGTCATTTAAATTGTAGGTGAAGGACTTCCCTGGTGGCCCAATGGTTAAGAATCCAACAGTGTAGGAGACACAGGTTCTGTCTCTGGTCTAGGAAGATTCCACATGCCACAGAGCAACTAAACCTGTGCTCCACAACTGTGAGCCTGCACTCTAGAATACAAGAGCCCCAACTTTTGAGCCTGTGGGCTGCAACTACTGAAGCCTGAGTTCCCTGGAGCCTGTGCTCTGCAACAAGAGAAGCCCCTGCAAAAAGAAGCCAACACTGCAACTAGAGAGTAGCCTCCACTCTCCACACCCAGAGAAAAGCCTGCACACAGCAATAAAGACACAACACAGCCAAAAATAGAAATAAGTAAATATTTTTTTAAAAGGAGAAAAAGTCCACTGTTGTCTGACAGAAAAAAAATTAATATATTAAAACCTGTTGTAACTCTATACATTTACAACTAGCTATCAGAAGAAGAAATTAGGAAATCAATCCCATTGACAGTTACATAAAAAAGAATAAAATCCCTAGGTATAAATATAACTAAGGAGGTAAAACGCCTGTATTCAAAGAACTATATATCAATGATGAAAAATTGAAGACACACACAAAAAGATGGAAACATACACTCTGCTCATGGATTGGAAGAATTACTATTGCTAAAATGATCACACTACCCAAGGCAATCTACAGATTTGATGCAATCCCTATGAAAATACTAATGATATTTCTCATAGAACCAGAACAAATAATTCTAAAGTTTGCGTGGAAACACAATAGCCAAACAATTTGAGAAAGAACAGAGCTGGAAGTATCACACTCTCTGATTACAAATTATATTATAAAGCTCCAGTAAGGGGAAATTAACAATAACACAATAATAGTGGGAGACTTTAATACCCCACTCACACCTATGGATAGATCAACTAAATGGAAAATTAACAAGGAAACACAAACTTTAAATGATACAATAGACCAGTTAGACCTAATTGATATCTATAGGACATTTCACCCCAAAACAATGAATTTCACCTTTTTCTCAAGTGCACATGGAACATTCTCCAGGATAGATCACATCCTGGGCCATGAATTTAGCCTTGGTAAATTCAAAAAAATTGAAATCATTCTAAGCATCTTTTCTGACCATGATACAGTAAGATTAGATCTCAATTACAGGAGAAAAACTATTAAAAATTCCAACATATGGAGGCTGAACAACACGCTGCTGAATAACCAACAAATCACAGACAAAATCAAAAAAGAAATCAAAATATGCCTAGAAATGAATGAAAATGAAAATACAACAACCCAAAACCTGTGGGACACTGTAAAAGCAGCGCTAAGGGGAAAGATCATAGCAATATAGGCATACCTCAAGAAACAAGAAAAAAGTCAAATAAATAACCTAACTCTGGACGGAGGAGCCTGGTGGGCTGCAGTCCATGGGGTCGCTAAGAGTCAGACATGACTGAGCGACTTCACTTTTAGGTTTCACTTTCATGCATTGGAAAAGGAAATGGCAACTCACTCCAGTGTTCTTGCCTGGAGAATCCCAGGGACGGGGGAGCCTCATGGGCTGCCGTCTATGGGGTCGCACAGAGTCGGACACGACTGAAGCGACTTAGCAGCAACACCTAAAGCAACTAGAAAAGGAAGAAATGAAGAACCCCAGGGTTAGTAGAAGGAAAGAAATCTTAAAAATTAGGGCAGAAATAAGTGTAAATGAAACAAAAGAGACCATAGCAAAAATCAACAAAGCCAAAAGCTGGTTCTTTGAAAGGATAAATAAAATTGACAAACCATTAGCCAGACTCATCAAGAAACAAAGGGAGAAAAATCAAATCAATAAAATTAGATTAAAATGGAGAGATCGTAACAGACAACACAGAAATACAAAGGATCATAAGAGACTACTATCAGCAACTATATGCCAATAGAATGGACAACTTGGAAGAAATGGACAAATTCTTAGAAAAGTACAACTTTCCAAAACTCAACCAGGAAGAAATAGAAAATCTTAACAGACCCATCACAAGCATAGAAATTGAAACTGTAATCAGAAATCTTCCAGCAAACAAAAGCCCAGGTCCAGATGGCTTCACAGCTGAATTCTACCAAAAATTTAGAGAAGAGCTAATACCTAACCTACTCAAACTCTTCCAGAAAATTGCAGAGGAAGGTGAACTTCCAAACTCATTCTTTGATGCCACCATCACCCTAATACCAAAACCTGACAAAGATGCCACAAAAAAAGAAAATTACAGGCCAATATCACTGATGAACATAGATGCAAATATCCTTAACAAAATTCCAGCAATCAGAATCCAACAACACATTAAAAAGATCATACACCATGACCAAGTGGGCTTTATCCCAGGGATGCAAGCATTCTTCAATATCTGCAAATCAATCAATGTAATTCACCACATTAACAAATTGAAAAATAAAAGCCATATGATTATCTCAATAGATGCAGAGAAAGCTTTAGACAAAATTCAACATCCATTTATGATAAAAACTCTCCAGAAAGCAGGAATAGAAGGAACATACCTCAACATAATAAAAGCTATATATGTGACAAACCCACAGCAAACATTATCCTCAATGGTGAAAAATTGAAAGCATTTCCCCTAAAGTCAGGAACAAGACAAGGGTGCCCACTCTCACCGCTACTATTCAACATAGTTCTGGAAGTTCTGGCCACAGCAATCAGAGCAGAAAAAGAAATAAAAGGAATCCACATTGGAAAAGAAGAAGTAAAACTCTCACTGTTTGCAGATGACATGATCCTCTACATAGAAAACCCTAAAGACTCCACCAGAAAATTACTAGAGCTAATCAATGAATATAGTAAAGTTGCAAGATATAAAATCAACACACAGGAATCCCTTGCATTCCTATACACTAATAATGACAAAATAGAAAGAGAAATTAAAGAAACAATTCTATTCACAATTGCAATGAAAAGAATAAAATACTTAGGAATATATCTACCTAAAGAAACTAAAGACCTATATATAGAAAACTATAAAATACTGGTGAAAGAAATCAAAGAGGACACTAAAAGATGGAGAAATATACCATGTTCATGGATAGGAAGAATCAATATAGTGAAAATGAGTATAATACCCAAAGCAATCTATAGATTCAATGCAATCCCTATCAAGCTACCAACGGTATTTTTCACAGAGCTAGAACAGATAATTTCACAATTTGTATGGAAATACGAAAAACCTCAAATAGCTAAAGCAATCTTGAGAAAGAAGAATGGAACTGGAGGAATCGACCTGCCTGACTTCAGGCTCTACTACAAAGCCACAGTCATTAAGACAGGATGGTACTGGCACAAAGACAGAAATAAAGATCAGTGGAACAAAACAGAAAGCCCAGAGATAAATCCACGCACCTCTGGACACCTTATCTTTAACAAAGGAAGCAAGAATATACAATGGACAAAAGACAATCTCTTTAACAAGTGGTGCTGGGAAAACTGGTCAACCACTTGTTTTTTTTGTTTTTTTTTTTTTATGAAGTAAACTTTGATTCATTTAATTTTCATTTCCCAAAATTTACCAATTTATGAAAATAACTTTGCTCTCTGAATTATAGGAGTTGTAAAGTGGGATAATCAAACACAGCAGGGCACCCTCATTCTTATAAATATATGACCCAGCAATCCCACTGCTGGGCATACACACCGAGGAAACCAGAATAGAAAGAGACACATGTACCCCAATGTTCATCGCAGCACTGTTTATAATAGCCAGAACATGGAAACAACCTAGATGCCCATCAGCAGATGAATGGATAAGAAAGCTGTGGTACATATACACAATGGAGTATTACTCAGCCATTAAAAAAAATACATTTGAATCAGTTCTAAGGAGATGGATGGAACTGGAGCCGATTATACAGAGTGAAGTAAGCCAGAAAGAAAAACACCAATACAGTATACTAACGCATATATNATAAGCAAGGTGAAAAGACAGCCTTCAGAATGGGAGAAAATAATAGCAAATGAAGCAACTGACAAACAACTAATCTCAAAAATATACAAGCAACTCCTGCAGCTCAATTCCAGAAAAATAAATGACCCAATCAAAAAATGGGCCAAAGACCTAAATAGGCATTTCTCCAAAGAAGACATACAGATGGCTAACAAACACATGAAAAAATGCTCGACATCACTCATTATCAGAGAAATGCAAATCAAAACCACAATTAGGTACCATTTCACGCCAGTCAGAATGGCTGCGATCCAAAAGTCTACAAGCATTAAATGCTGGAGAGAGTGTGGAGAAAAGGGAACCCTCTTATACTGTTGGTGGGAATGCAAACTAGTACAGCCACTATGGAGAACGGTGTGGAGATTCCTTAAAAAACTGGAAATAGAACTGCCTTATGACCCAGCAATCCCACTGCTGGGCATACACACCGAGGAAACCAGAATAGAAAGAGACACATGTACCCCAATGTTCATCGCAGCACTGTTTATAATAGCCAGAACATGGAAACAACCTAGATGTCCATCAGCAGATGAATGGATAAGAAAGCTGTGGTGCATATACACAATGGAGTATTACTCAGCCATTAAAAAGAATACATTTGAGTCAGTTCTAATGAGGTGGATGAAACTGGAGCCTCTTATACAGAGTGAAGTAAACCAGAAAGAAAAACACAAATACAGTATACTAATGCATATATATGGAATTTAGAAAGATGGTAATGATAACCCTGTATGTGAGACAGCAAAAGAGACACAGATGTATAGAACAGTCTTTTGGACTCTGTGAGAGAGGGAGATGGTGGGATGATTTGGGAGAATGGCATTGAAACATGTATGATATCATATAAGAAACAAATCATCAGTCCAGGTTCGATGCAGGATACAGGATGCTTGGGGCTGGTGCACTGGGATGACCCAGAAGGATGGTACGGAGAAGGAGGTGGGAGAGGGGTTCAGGATGGGGAACACATGTACACTCATGGCGGATTCATGTTGATGTGTGGCAAAACCAATACAGTATTGTAAAGTAGTTACCCTCCAATTAAAATAAATAAATTTAAATTTTAAAAAAAAGCTACAGTGATTAAAACAATATGGTTGTTGTTGTTCAGTCACTAATTTATGTCTAACTCTTTGCAACCCCATGAACTGCTGCACACCAGGGTTCTCTGTCCTACCATCTCCTGGAGTTTGCTCAAACTCATACCCAATGAGTCAGTGATGCCATCCAACCATCTCATCCTCTCACCCCCTTCTCCTGCCGTTAATTTTTCCCAGCATCAGGGTCTTTTCCAATGAATCAGCTCTTCACATCAGGTAGCCACAGTATTGGGGCTTCAGCTTCAGCATCTGTCCTTCCAATGAATATTCAGGGTTGATTTCCTTTAGGATTGACTGGCTTGATCTCCTTGCTGTTCAAGGGACTCATAAGAGTCTTCTCCAGCACAATTCAAAAGCATCAATTTTTCAGTGCTCAGCCTTCTTTATGATCCAACTCTCCCATCCATACATGACTACTGAAAAAACCATAGCTTTGACTATATGGACATTTGTCAGCAAAGTGATGTTTCTGCTTTTTCATACGCTGTCTAAGTTTGTCATAGCTTTTCTTTCAAGGAGCAAAAGTCTTTTAATTTCATGGCTGCACCTACCATCTGCAGTGATTTTGGAGCCAAAAAAAAAAAACCTGTCACTGTATCCACGTTTCCCCCATCTATTTGCTATGAAGTGATGGGACCAGATGCCATAGTCTTTTTTTTTTTTAATTGAAGGATAATTGATAACTGGTTTACAGAAGATCTTCATCTTTTGAATGTTGAGGTTTAAGCTAGTTTTTTCACTCTCCTCTTTCACTTTCATCAAGAGGCTCTTTAGTTCCTCTTCACTTTCTGCCATCAGGGTGGTGTCATCTGCATATCTGAAGTTATTGATACTTCTCCCAGCAATCTTGATTCCAGCCTGTAAGTTATCCAGTTTGGCATTTCATATGATGTACTCTGCATAGAAGTTAAATAAATAGGGTGACAATATACAGGGTGACAACTGAACATCTAGAAGTTCTTGGTTCATGTACTGCTGGAGCCTAGCTTGAAGGATTTTGAGCATTACCTTGCTAGTATGTACAATTGCCTGTACAATTGAATGGCAGTTTGAACATTCTTTGGCATTGCCTTTCTTTGGCATTGGAATGAAAACTGACTTTTTCCAGTCCTGTGGGCACTACTGAGCTTTCCAGCTTGTTGGCTTTGTTTGTAGTAATGCTTCCTAAGGCCCAAATGACTTCACACTCCAGGACGTCTGGCTCTAAGTGAGTGATCACACTGTTGTGGTTATCCAGGTCATTAGGACCATTTTTGTACAATTCTTCTCTGTATTCTTGCCATTTCTTCTTAATATCTTCTGCTTCTGTTAGGTCCTTGCCATTTCTGTCCTTTATTGTGCCCATCTTTGCATGAAATATTCCCTTGGTATCTCCAGTTTTGTTGAAGAGATCTCTGTTCTTTCCTGTTCTATTGTTTTCCTCTATTTTTTTGCTTTGTTCACTTAGGAAGGCTTTCTTATCTCTCCTTGCTATTCTCTGGAACTCTGCATTCAGGTGGGTATACCTTTCCGTTTCTCCTTTGCCTTTCACTTCTGTTCCTAGCTATTTGTAAGTCCTCCTTAGACAACCACTTTGCCTTCTTGCATAGTTTTTCTTGGGGATGGTTTCCCTGATTACAAACTACATTATAAAGCTACAGTAATGAAAACAGTATGGTATTGGCACAAAAACAGACATATAGGTAAATGGGACAGAATAGAGAGCCCGGTTGATTGGGCAATTAATCTATGGCAAAGGAAGCAAGAATATACAATGGGGAAAAGAAAGCTTCTTTAATAAATGGTGTTGGGAAAATTGGATAGTTACATGCAAAAGAATGAGACTGAACTACTTTCTCACACCATGCACAAAATAAATTTATAATGGATTAAAGACTCAAATGTTAAACCTGAAACCATAAAAGTTCAAGAAGAAAACACAGGCAGTAAGCTTCAACAGTTACAACTGGACATGGAACAACAGACTGGTTCCAAATAGGAAAAGGAGTACATCAAGGCTGTATATTGTCACCCTGCTTATTTAACTTATGTGCAGAGTGCCTCATGAGAAACGCTGGGCTGGAAGAAGCACAGGCTGGAATCAAGATTGCCGGGAGAAATATCAATCACCTCAGATATGCAGATGACACCACCCTTATGGCAGAAAGTGAAGAGGAGCTGAAAAGCCTCTTGATGAAAGTGAAAGTGGAGAGTGAAAAAGTTGGCTTGAAGCTCAACATTCAGAAAATGAAGATCATGGCATCCGGTCCCATCACTTCATGGGAAATAGATGGGGAAACAGTGGAAACAGTGTCAGACTTTATTTTGGGGGGCTCCAAAATCACTGCAGATGATGACTGCAGCCATGAAATTAAAAGACGCTTACTCCTTGGAAGAAAAGTTATGACCAACCTAGACAGCATATTCAAAAACAGAGACATTACTCTGCCGACTAAGGTCCGTCTAGTCAAGGCTATGGATTTTCCTGTGGTCATGTATGGATGTGAGAGTTGGACTGTGAAGAAGGCTGAGTGCCGAAAAATTGATGTTTTAGAACTGTGGTGTTGGAGAAGACTCTTGAGAGTCCCTTGGACTGCAAGGAGATCCAACTGGTCCATTCTGAAGGAGATCAGTCCTGGGTGTTCTTTGGAAGGAATGATGCTAAAGCTGAAACTCCAGTCCTTTGGCCACCTCATGCGAAGAGTTGACTCATTGGAAAAGACTCTGATGCTGGGAGGGACTGGAGGCAGGAGGAGAAGGGGATGACAGAGGATGAGATGTCTGGATGGCATCACTGACTTGATGGACGTGAGTCTGAGTGAACTCTGGGAGTTGGTGATGGACAGGGAGGCCTGGTGTGCTGCGATTCATGGGGTCGCAAAAAGAGTTGGACACGACTGAGCGACTGAAGTGAACTGAACTGAAGATGCTATCCTTACTCCCCAGGGAACGGTGAAGAATTATAATTTTGAAAAATATTTATCTATTTATTTGGCTGCGTGAGGTCTTAGTTGTGGCACTAGTGATCTTTGCTGAGTCATGCGAGATCTTTGGTTGCAGTGCACGGACTCTCTAGTTGTGGCATTTGCAGTTACTGATTGTGGTGCCTGGGCTTAATTGCTCCAAGACATCTGGGATCTTAGTTCCCTGACCAGGGATTGAATCCATGTCCCCTGCATTACAAGGCAGATTCTTAACCTGCAGACCACCAGGGAAGCCCCAGGAATTATAATTTATAAGGCATATTTATATATATTGCTTTCCTTGAATTCTCACAGAAGTTTTATGAAGTAGTCATGAAGAGACAGAGGCTCAGAGAGTTCCAGGGATTGCCCAAGGTTGATGATCAAATAAACCATAGACTATTCACACTGAGGTTTTTCTGAAGGCAAAGTTATATACAATAAGGATTAATATTTTGTGTCTGAACCTGGAGAGAATCTGGTGATCTGACTGCTTTCTCTGTATTTCCTTTCTTTTTATGGTAAGCAAAGGGAAAAATTTATTCTTAGCTAGTAGAGCATTTTACTTAATATTTGGAAAACCAGCAGTGTTCTGACTGTTTATCTCTTGAGACTACTTAGACAACAATCTTTGAGAGATCTTAAATGATAGCATAAAAACTCTAAAGTTTTCTCATTGGAATTTTTATTGTTTTCATAAAACTAACATAAATTCTGTTTAATGGAATATATTTCATTTTCCCTTGGGGTGTTGCAGTCACACAGACAAAAAACAACTGTTATTACATGGAGCTTCTGGACTGCAAGATGCTCGTCTTATTCAGCTCTGTTATATCCCTCTTTCTCAACTTGGCAAAATGCTATGAGGTACTTGGTAGATCTTCATTTAAACCTCAGGTTGAGGGACTTCCCTGTGGGTCTGGTGGTTAAGAATCTGCCTTCCAATGCAGGGGTCACAGGTTCCATCCCTGGTTGGGAAACTAAGACCTCATGTGCTGTGGGGCAACTAAGCCTGTGTACCACAACTAGAGAAGCCCTACCTGCTGCAAACAGAGAAACCCAGAGCAGCCAAAGAAGCAAAAAAACAGGCCCAACAACAAAACCCTTCAAGTTGAAAAGAGTTAGGAAAGAGAAACTGAGTTATAGAAACACTCTTTTGGGGGACCCAGCAACATTCTTCAGGGTTAATATTTCAGATAATGTGGTTAATTCCAAATTTACAATTAAAAAAAATTAGCTAAAGGATCTACAAGTTTCTTTCAGTATGTAGTGAAAATAAAGTGAGGATGAAATGGCTTCTCTGTATAAATAAGAGCATTCTGGTTTGAGTTTTGTGTTGGCCAGTATTTTCTTCCCACATAATTGACAGTCTTTGAAAAACACTTCAAGAAGGAAAGAGCTTTGACTGCAGAAAGAGGAGGTGGAGAGGCTGAGCAGCGTTGTCAATGTGACTCTGTTTATACCTCCCCATGGACTGTCTAATGTTGGCCAACCCAGTAAGCTGGAATAAGAAACAAATCTTTCTGTGGAGTCTTTACTCGATAATAACTATACTTGCCCTTTGACATAAGCACAGAGAGGGAGACAAGGGGCCACTCAGATCTCGAGGATTCTAGTCCTGAAGTAGAGCAGAGGTCCCAGGTGTTGCTAGTCCAGTTTCCCCCAGAGCAATCAGAGGCCGAGAACCAGATGTCTCATTTGTTGCTTGAAGAAAATACCAGATCTAGTAGCCAACTTTCTTCATAAGTGTGTGCAGATATTTGAGTGCTTAAATGGGAAGGTTCTAGTGTACTTCCCAGGTGGCACTAATGGTAAAAAACCTGCCTGCCAATGCAGGAGACGTAAGAGACCAGGGTTCAACCCCGGGAGTCAGGAAGATGCCCTGGAGGAAGGCATGGCAACCCAGCAACCCACTTCAGTGTTCTTGCCTGGAGAGTCCCACAGACAGAGGAGCCTAGCGGGCTACAGTCCACAGGGTCACAAAGAGTTGGACGTGACTGAAGCGACTTAGTGACAGTGTACAGTAGTGAAAAAAGGCAAGCAAGGTCTCTGCCCTGAAAACCTTCTCTAAAAGTTTTAATCCAACTATGTGTGTGTTGACTGAATTGTCTATTATCTGAGTCTAAGCACCCTTTGTCTTTTACTAATTCAGCATGAAAAAGAACAATCCGAGAGCAGAAAGCATGAATAGTATCAGATTCTAGCTGATAAAATGGATTCGGATCCCTTTCCTTTCTGGAAAAGTGATCACTCTCCTTTCTACTACCTGGAAAGAATGAACACCATACGCGGCAGGTCAAAGCCAGATTCATGCAACATTAATGAGTTTCCTTTCTGTGCTCTTCCATTTCTAGGATGTGTCCTCAATTGCATTTTGGAAATGTAAGTTCTTCAAGTGTGATTTCTATCTTGTATATACCAGTGTGACTATGAGTAGGGAGCTGGCAAACTTTTTCTGCAAAGGATTACATAGTATATATCTTAGGCTTGCAGGTTATAGGGTCTCTGTTGACTACTCAACTCTGCTGTTATAATGCAAAAGCAACCAGAGAGACTACCTAGATGGATAAGCTGGCTTATGTTGCTATCAAATTTATTTATGGACACTGAAATTTGCATTTTATGTAATTTTCCCATTTCACAAACTATTTTTCTCCTTTTAATTTTTTTCTTCAACTATCTAAAACTGTAAAGACCATTCTTAGCTTGTGAGTAGTCAAAAAAAAAAAAAAGCTATATTTAGTCCATAAATCATAGTATGCTGATCTCTGACAGAAAGGACTGGTTAAAGTTAATTAGGACCTGGTGATGAGGCCAAAGCTGTGGATTTAATCCTCATGTGAATGATCAAACCAACCTTTTGCATTCTCAAGTTTCACCCTCGGTTCTGGCTGGTGACTTGAAGATGTGGGCACCATGACAAGCTAGCAAAAGACACCACTTCCTCTTGCTTTCATTTCTAGGGGAGCTTGCTGATGAGTATTCACACTTTTCCCATCACATGAAAGTTTTTGACTTCTGCTTTTTCAGAGTAGGGTGACACAAACTGTTGTATGCATTTGACTTATCCCTTATTAAAGCAGGAAAGTCAGGAATCCATGGGGTTTTATTGTTGTCATGTAGGGAAACTGGGTCCTAAGCATTTTGGATAATTTTCTGAGAAAATCCAACAGCTGTGTTATGCATACTTAATATTAATCTTGAACTTTTTATTGACCAGGAACATTTCATCCTGTGAATGCCCTAAGCAATTCCCTTAGGCTTCCTCTTGCACTAGGAAATAAGAGGAATACTTTTGTTTCCTGTTTAGGTCATCTTTGAACAGTTTTGTAAGACTCAGAGTTCTATTTACATTAACTAAGCATTGCGATTAGCTTTGTGCTATTTTCTTATCATTAGCTTTTCTGACCTAAATTTTCATGCCTCTTTCATACCTCGTGATTTTCTGCTTTTGAAATGGCTTTGTTGTCGAGGTGAAGAAACTGGCCATAGGGGATTTGTGAAGCATTTTAGAGCCCTTGGAAGAGATTTAAAAACAAAGCCACTCTTTGTCTCTTATAATTATAAATTAGCTTAAATTTCTCTGGTAGAAATGATATTTCGATTACAGGTTTAAGTAGGTTCAGGGCTATTCCAGAAAGGTTTTGTAATGGGAAACATTTCCTAAACTTGATGTTACTATTTTGAGGTTTGAAGAACTGACTCCTGCCAAATTCTCTGTGTCACCGATTACACAAAAAAGCTTGTGCAAAAGATCTGGGTTCAATCCCATTCTGCTCAGGTTTGAAAACCCGAGATAATGCTTGCTATTCTCTTTTTCTTCTACCCCAATTCCATGAACGAACTCTGTCAAATCTACCTTCAAAATGCATTCAGAATCAGATCCCTTCTGACTTCTTCCTACAATGCTGCAACCCTGACCCAAGCCCAAACCTTTCCTCTCCCGGGTTACTGCAAAAGCTCTCCCTGCTTCTTCCCTGCTCTGCTTATTCCATTGCTCTTCTTCAGTCTTTTCTCAACAGAGCAGCCGAACTGTCCAGTTAAAACTTAAGTCAGGGTCTTAATCAGGGGAATGATAAGATGGCAGAGTGGGAAGACCCTGGGCTCACCTCTTCCCATGGGTCCAGAAAATTATAACTATTTACAGAGCAACTATTGGTGAGAAAGACCTGAAGACTAGCAAAACAACATCTTCTACAACTAAAGATATAAACAGGGAAGCACACTAAGATAGGAGGAGGGGCGGAGATGCGGTATAGTCAAGACCCACAGTCTCAGGTGAACAACCCCCAAACAAGAGGATAGTTACAATCTCAGAGGTTCTCTGCAAGGAGCAAGAGGTCCGAGACATACGTCAGGCTCCCAACCCCGGGGTCCCGCCCTGGGAGGATGAGCCTCCAGAACCTGTGGTTTTGAAGACCAGAGGGGTTTACTTCGGGGAGAGCCAGAGGGTGGTAGGAATAGAAACCCTCCTCTTTTTTCTTCTTTATAAAAAAATATTTAGTTAGTTAGTTAGTTGCTCTGGAGAAACTCCTCTCTTAAAAAAACTCATTCATAGGACTTGCCCGGGGGTCCAGTGGTTGAGAATCCTCTTTGTACTCTGCTTCTATTGAGTCTGTCTCTGTTTTGTGACATTTGTTTGTTTCCATGCATAAGTGAAATTATACAGTATTTTTCCTTTCTTGTCTGATTGATTTCATTTAGCATAATATCCTCCAGATCCATTGATGTTGTCACAAATGGCAAGACTTGATAATAGGAACTAACACAGTGTTGTAGGTCAGTTGTATTTCAAAAACAAACAGGCTCATCCTCCCAGTGCAGGAGAATCCATCTCCCAAAGCAGGGGACACGGGTTTGATCCCTGGTCTAGGAAGATCCCACATGCCTCAGGGCAACCGAGCCTGCGAGCCTTAGGTACTGAAGCCTGAGTGCCCAGAGCCCATGCTCTGCAAAAGAGGCCGCCACAATGAGAGCCTGCACACCACACTAGAGAGTAGCCCCCGTCTGCCACAGCTAGAGCAAGCCAAGACCCTGTGCAGCTGAAAATAGACAAATAAAACAATTTTTAAATATTAAAAAATAATCACTCATGGGGAGTTGCCTGATGGCCTAATGGTGTGTTGGCAACAGATATGAAGAAAAGAGAACCCATATGCATTATTGGTGGGAATGAAAATGGGTGCATCCATTACGGAAACCAGTGGAGATTCCTCAAAATTTTAAAAGCATGGATATTCCTTGGTGGTCCCCTGGTAGGACTTGATGATTTCACTGCTGGGGCCCAGGTTCGATCCCCACAAATCATGTGTTATAGCCAAAAAAAATAGAACTACCCAAGTAATCTAATAATTTCACTCCTAGATATTTATGTGAAGAAAATAAAAACACTAATTAGAACAGATATATGCATCCCTATGTTCATTGCAGCACTATTTACAATAGCCTCAGTATGTGTGTGTGTGTGTGTGTGTGTGTGTGTGTGTGTGTGTGTGTATATGGATATTACTCAGACATGAAATGGAGAAGGCAATGGCACTCCACTCCAGTACTCTTGGCTGAAAAATTCCATGGATGGAGGAGCCTGGTGGGCTGCAGTCCATGGGGCTGGTAAGAGTTGGACATGACTGAACGACTTCACTTTCACTTTTCACTTTCTTGCACTGGAGACAGAAATGGCAACCCACTCCAGTGTTCTTGCCTGGAGAATCCCAGGGACGGGGGAGCCTGGTGGGCTGCCATCTCTGGGGTAGCACAGAGTCGGACACGACTGAAGCGACTTAGCAGCAGCAGCAGCCATGAAAAGAGAATGAAGTCTTGCCATTTGTGACAGTATCAATGGATCTGGAGGATATTAGGCTAAATGAAATCAATCAGACAAGGAATGAAAAATACTGTATGATTTCACTTATGCATGGAAACAAACAAATGTCACAAAACAGAGACAGAGTCCATAGAAGCAGAGCACAAACAGGAGGCTGCCAGAGGGGAGAGATGGGAGGAGAAGGTAAATACATGAGGAAGATTAAAGGTACAAACTTCCAGTTACAAAATAAATGGGTCATAGGTATGAAAAGTACAGTATGAGGATATAGTTGATAATTATGTAATATCTTTGTATGATGACACAGATCATAATAGACATTGTGGTGATCATTTTGAAATGTATAGAAATATGGAATCACTACGCTGTGTAACAGGAACTGACATAGTGTTGTAGGTCAGTTGTATTTCAAAAACAAGCAGACTCATAGATAAAGAGATCAGATTTATGGTGGGGGAGGATGAAGGCAGTCAAAAGATACAAACTTCCAGTTATAATATAAATAAGTACTGGTGTGTTCAGTTCAGTCGCCCAGACGTGTCTGACTCTTTGTGACCCCATGAATTGCAGCACGCCAGGCCTCCCAGTCCATCACCAACTCCTGAAGTTCACCCAAACTCATGTCCATTGAGTCGGTGATGCCATCTAACCATCTCATCCTCTGTTGTCCCCTTCTCCTCCTGCCTTCAATCTTTCCCAGCATCAGGGTATTTTCAAATGAGTCAGCTCTTCGCATTAGGTAGCCAAAATATTGGAGTTTCAGCTTCAACATGAGTCCTTCCAATGAACACCCAGGTGTTACCACATGATAAATATAATTAACACTGCTGTGTGTTGTATATGAAAGTTGTTAAAAGAGTGAATTCTAAGAGTTCTCATCACAAGGAAAAAACATTTTATTTCTATTTCTTTAATTTTGCATCTTTCTGAGATGATGGATGTTCACTAAACTTATTGTGGTTATCAGCTCACAATGTGTATAAGTCAAACCATTATGTTGTACGCCTTAAACATATAGCACTGTATGTCAATTATAGGCCTTCCCCAGTGACTCAACTCTAAAGAATCTGCCTGCCACATAGAAGACACACAGGAAATGCTTGTTTGATCCCTGGGTCAGGCAGATCTCCTAGAGGAGGAAATGGCAAACCACTCCAGCAATCCTGCCTGAAAAATCCCACAGTCAGAGGACCCTGGTAGGCTACAGTCCATGGGGTCACAAGGAGTTGGACACGATCAAGTGACTGAGCACGAACTGCATGCATGTCAATTACATCTCAAAGATGCTGGAAGGAAAAAAGAAACTTAGGTCATGCATGCATGATCAGTCCCTTAGTTGTGTTCGACTCTGCACCCCCGTGGACTGTAGCCCCCCAGGCTCCTCTGTCCATGGGATTCTCGAGGCAAGAATACGGGAGTGGGTTGCCATTTCCACCTCCAGGGGATCTTCCCGACCCAAGGATTGAACCAATGTCTCCTACATTGCAGGTGGATTCTTAACCACTGTGCCACCAAGTCAGGTCATACCTGTTCTTAAAACTCTTTAATGGTTTCTTCTGTATCTCAGCATAAAAGCCTAAAAGTCTCTGATGGGTTTATCCTTTACCCCAGGCCCCACTTCTCTTACCTTATGTCATTTAACTTTCCTTATTGTTTACTCAGTTCCAGCCACACTGGCTCCTTCTTTTGCTTCTCAGACAGCACACCACCGCCCTGAGGCCTTGGTACTTCTCTTCCAGAGGCAAATGTTCCAAGCATTTCAGATCTTCGCTTGAAAGTCATTTTTACAAACACATAGAATGGCTAAAATGAAGAAGACTGAGGGAGTTCCCTGGTGATCTAGTGGTTAGGATTTGGCTCTTTCACTGCTGTGCCCAGGTTCAGTCCCGGAGCAGGGACTGAGGTCCCTCAAGCCACAAGGTACAGCCAAAAAAAGGAAAAGACTGACACATTCACATTTTAGCAGAGATGTGGAGAAGTTTGAACTTCTCTCCTGGTGAGAGTATGAACTGGTTCAATCATTCACTATTAATCATTAATTACTAACACTAAACATACCTTATGGCAGAAAGTGAAGAGGAACTAAAAAGCCTCTTGATGAAAGTGAAAGTGGAGAGTGAAAAAGTTGGCTTAAAGCTCAACATTCAGAAAACTAAGACCATGGCATCTGGTCCCATCACTTCATGGCAAATAGATGGGGAAACAGTGGAAACAGTGTCAAACTTTATTTTGGGGGGCTCCAAAATCACTGCAGATGATGACTGCAGCCATGAAATTAAAAGACGCTTACTTCTTGGAAGGAAAGTTATGACCAACCTAGATAGCATATTCAAAAGCAGAGACATTACTTTGCCAACAAAGATCCGTCTAGTCGAGGCTATGGTTTTTCCTGTGGTCATGTATAGATGTGAGAGTTGGACTGTGAAGAAAGCTGAGCGCCAAAGAATTGATGCTTTTGAACTATAGTGTTGGTGAAGACTCTTGAGAGTCCTTTGGACTGCAAGGAGATCCAACCAGTCCATTCTGAAGGAGATCAGTCCTGGGTGTTCATTGGAAGGACTGATGCTAAAGCTGAAACTCCAATACTTTGGCCACCTCATGTGAAGA
>SJYQ01004918.1:613176-629423 GCA_006410935.1 Redunca redunca
ACTCCTTGGAAGGAAAGTTATGACCAACCTAGATAGCATATTAAAAAGCAGAGACATTACTTTGCCAACAAAGGTCTGTCTAGTCAAGGCTATGGTTTTTCCAATAGTCATGTATTAATGTGAGAGTTAGACTGTAAAGAGAGTTGAGCGCTGAAGAATTGATGCTTTTGAACTGTGAAGACTCTTGAGAGTCCCTTGGACTGCAAGGAGATCCAACCAGTCCATCCTAAAGGAGATCAGTCCTGGGTGTTCATTGGAAGGACTGATGTTGAAGCTGAAACTCCAGTCCTTTGGCCACCTGATGCGAAGAGCTGACTCATTGGAAAAGACCCTGATGCTGGGAAGAATTGAGGGCAGGCTGAGAAGGGGGTGACAGAGGATGAGATGGTTGGATGGCATCACTGACTCAACGGACATGAGTTTGGGTAGACTCTGGGAGTTGGTGATGGACAGGGAGCCCTGGCATGCTGCAGTTCATGGGGTCGCAAAGAGTCAGACACGACTGAGCAACTAAACTGAACTGAACTGCACTCCTATAGGGGCATAAAAGAACCTTCTGGGTTGCTGTAAATGTTCTATATCCTGACCTGGTCTGTGGTTACAATATGAACATATGGAAAAAGTCATCAAGTTGTACATAGCTGCAAACTTTATATACTTTATATTATGTATATTATACTTAAATGATTAAGAAGAGAAAAAATAAGGGACTTCCCTGGTGGTCCAGTGCTTAAAAATCTGCCTTCCAATGCAAAGGATGTATGTTCGATACCTGCTCAGGGAACTAAGATTCCCACAAGCCACAGGGCAACTAAGCTGGTGAGCTGCAACTAGGAAAAAGCCCACACACTGTAACTAAGACTCCGTGCAGACCAAAATGAACAACAACAAAGAAAAATAAAAGAAAGAAACAAATTCAGTTATCTAAAATAGCTCTTTCTACCTTCTCCCCTCTCCATTATGATCTGTTTTATTTTTATGCAATAGCACATACAACAAGCTGACATATTTTATGTAAAGTAATATATTTGCATATCTATTATTCATAGCTGTCTTCTCTCACTAGGATGTAAGCTCTGTGGGAGCAAGGACATTTTCTGTTTTACTGCTGTACCTTAGAGCTTAGAACAGTGCTTGGCACATACAAGATCTCAATAAAGATCTGTTAAATAAATGAGTTGCTATATTACAGCTTCAGCACTGAATCTACTTACAAATCAGTTTTTATTTGGCATATGAGATACTTGTCTTTCCCGCTAATCAGCACTAAAATTAATTTACAAACTGATTACAGATTGAAAAATGGGTTTCAGGACAGTAATGTCAGTCTGTAGGTTGAGCTGCAAGTGCTGAGTTTTTACTGACAGAGATGTTAGTTGGTTGATTTCTAGGCCCAAAGTTAAGAAAGCAGAAGAATGAGGGTATCAGTTCACATTTCTTACTCTACCAAGATAGTTGAGTTGTTCAGTATAATTTTCTCAGAAGCCAGAGATGAAAAAGAATAAGCCTTTGTCTCCCTAAGCTAAATCGCTGTGCTATCATCAAGATCTGACCCTAGAAAGAATTAGCAAAGCAAATCTTAAGAAATGGGATATCATAAAATGAACAGGATAGCAGCAGTGGTCTCTCCAGACCTAGAAAGCTTTTGTTGATTTCAAAAGTAAAACACAGGGAGAGGATAAGGAATACACAGGATAACTAAGCCCACGCGCCAAAACCGCTGAGCCTGTGTCCTGCAGCTCGTGACACCTGCCCACCTAGAGCCCTCCCACCACCAGAGGAAGCCCACACAGAGCAGCAGAGAGCCCGCATAACCAAACTCCAAAAATAAATAAACAAATACATTGAAAAAGAGAAATACCTGAGTACGTGAAGAAATAAACCATATTTCTGAAGAATATTAATTGGCATAAAGATATTGATATTATCAAATTAACTTTTAGTGTGGGTTAGTATCCACCAGATCCTCATAGAGGAATTTTTTATATTTTTGAGTTTTTATTTGAGTTTTGAAACAAATTACTTTAAAGTGCCTTGGGGTTTTCACTGTATACTTCTTTCAAACTTTCTTTCTCTTCAAAAATTTTCAGAACTAGTATGGATGTGGAGGAGTGAGCAGGCAAGACCAACAAGGAAAGTGTTACCAAAAAATAGTGGATATGGGTGTGGGCTTGCCCTTTCAAATTTTAAGAATGCTGTTTCCCTAATAAAAACTGGAACAGAAACCAAGACAGATCAATGGAATACAAACAGGTATCCTTGAATGGACCTTAGGATAGATAAGTCCATGACATTATCATAGTTACTAATCAAACATTCATTCAAAGATCACTGTTGGCCAAACACTGTTCTAGATTCTTTACATATATGAACTCATTTATTTATTTATTTTTAGGTAAACTTATCTCTTTATCTTTATTTTCATTTAAGCTTTTTATTTGGTCTTGGGATATAGCCAGTTAACAATGTTGTGATAATTTCGGGTGGACAGCAAAGGGACTCAGCCATACCTATATATGTATCCATTCTCCCCAAACTCCCCTCCCACCCAGACCACCACACAGCACTGAGCACAGTCCCCTGTGCTACACAGTAGGGCCTTGTTGGTTAACTCATTTATAAATTAACTACTTTCATTAAGAATGGGTCTCTGGAGCCACACTGCCTGTGTTCAGGATTCCGTCTCCCATTTACTACCCCTGTGACTTTGGAAAAGTTATTGAACTTCTCTGTGCCTATTTTCTTAGCTTTAAAATGTGAAAAATAATAATTACCTATTTCAGGGTTCTTAAGAAGTTAAGTTAAAGTTGTATACAGGGTGTATCACAGTAGGTAAGAAATGATATCATCAATTGTATAAAATACCTAGTTGGTACCATATACTGAAAACAATTTCCAGAACTTAAAGAAGTATATATTAAAAATAAAAGTGGGGAATTCCCTGAGTCCAGTGGTTAGGACTTGGCACCTTCACTGCTGAGGGCCTGGGTTCATTTCCTGGTTGGGGAACTAAGATCCTGAGTAAGCTGTGCAGCACAGGAAGAAAAAAAAAAAAAGGAAGTATGCAGTATTTAGAAGAAAATGTATATATTTAATTAATCCTAAAATAAATGGGTTTCTAAGTATAAAAGGAAAAAGAAATAATAAATATATCAAAAGTTGAAAGTTAAGAAAAAGAAAAAACTTGGAAATAGATAGAATAAATGGAATAGATGATGAGTGAATATACTTTTTAAAAAAACTGAAGTATAGTGGGGCTTCCCTGGTGGCTTAATGGTAAAGAATCTGCCTGCCAATGCAGGGCACATGAGTTTGATCCCTGGTCCAGGATGACCCCACATGCCTCGGAGCAACTAAGCCCATGCACCACAACTACTGAGCCGGGGCTCTGAAGCCTGGGAGCCACAGCTGCTGCGCCCACGTGCCCTAGAGCCTGTCCTCCACAACCAGGGAGGCCGCTGCAGTGAGAAGCCCTCGCACCGAGAAAATAAGCTCACAGCAATGAAGTCCGATCACATGCTCTAAATAAATTAAATTTTAAAAATGAAGTATAGTCGATTTACAACGTTATGTTAGTTTCACGTGTACAGCAGAGTGATTCGGTTATACGTATATGTATTTATCTATATTACTTTTTGGACTCTTTTCCAAGTTCTTACAAGATATTGGCCACAGTTCACTGTGCTACACAGTAGGTCCTTGCTGTTTGCCTATTTTATATATAGTAGTGTGTATCTGTTAATCCCAAATTTCTAATTTATCTCTGCCCCCAACCCCTGCTCTCCCATTTGGTAACAATAAACGTGCTTCCTATGTCTGTGAGTCTTATTTCTGTTTTGTAAATAAGTTCGTTTGTATCATCTTTTTAGATTCCATGTATAAGCATATGATATTTGCCTTTGTCTGACTTCACTTACTGTGATAATCACTAGGTCCATCCATGTTGCTGCAAATGGCCTTATTTTATTCTTTTTTATGGCTGATTAATATTCCATTCTATATACATACTGTTTCTTCTTTATCCATTCATATTTGATGGATATTTAAGTGTTTTCCATGTCTTGACTATTATAAATAGTGCTGCTATGAACACTGGGGTGCATGTATCTTTTCAAATTAGAGTTTTCATCTTTTCTGGGTATATGCCCAGGAGTGGGATTGCTGGATTAAATGGTAACTCTATTTTTAGTTTTATGAGGAACCTCTGTACTGTTTACAATCTCATCGATAGTGGAGGAGGGTTCCATTTTTTCCACACCCTCTCCAGCATTTATTATTTGTAGACTTTTGGATAATAGCCATTCTGACAAGTGTGCAGTGATAATTCATTGTAGTTTTTAATTTTTCCATTTCTCTAATAACTAATGATGTTGAGCATTTTGAATATGCTTTTATAAATCAGAAAAACATCATAGAAAACAGGCAAACTATGTAAACATTTACAGAAGAAAAGATACAAATTGCTTAATGGCTACAAGCGGATGGAAAAAATGTTCAGTCTCACTGATGAAATATAGCTCATTTAAATCAATGAGATAATAAACTAATAGATCGGTTTGGATTAAAAAATAGAATGTTTAATGTTGACAAATGCATCATAAGACAGGCACTCATGTAAAGAATAAATGTGACATGACCTTCTGGAAAGTATTTTGGCAGATTGTACTGAGAGTTGTAAAATGTTACATATGTTGATCTTGTGATCTATTTGTTATGGGTTGAATTGTTTCCATCCAAGCAGCATGTTGAAGTCCTAACCCACAGTGCCTCAGAAGACAACCATATTCTAAAACTAGGTCATCACTGATGTAATCAGTAAAGACGAATTGATACTGGAATAAGGAGGACTATGGCCTCAATATGATTAGTGTCCTTTTAAGAAAGGAGTATGCCATAACTGGCTTCCCAGGCGGAACAGTGGTAAAGAATCTGCCTGCCAATGCTGGAGACACAAGAGAGACAAGTTTGATCCCTGGGTCAGGAAGATCCCTTGGAGTAGGAAATGGCAACCCACTCCAGTATGCTTTCCTGGAAAATCCCGTGGACTGAGGAGACTGGTGAGCTACTGTCCATGGGATCGCAGAGAACTGGACATGACTGAGCAGGCACACGTGCGTGCACCCACGAAGGCACACGCCCTGTGAAGACAGAGGCAAATAGAGAGAAGAGGGTGGATGGCTATGAAGGCGAAGAGTGGGATGATGTTATCTGGAGGCAAACCAATGCCAAGGATTGCCATCAAACAACAGAAGATTGAAAGAAGCAAGGAAGAATTTCCGCCTTCAGCTTTTAGAGGTGGTATGGCCCTGCCAACACCTTGAACTGCTGGTTTCCAGAACCGTGAAATGACACATTTCTGTTGTTTGAAGCCACCCACCGGGGGAGCCTGGTGGGCTGCCGTCTATGGGGTCGCACAGAGTCAGACACGACTGAAGCGACTTAGTAGCAGTAGTAGCAGGAACCTACAAATATTATATTTGAGGAATGATTGATATGAATAAAGATATGTCCAAAGATACTTATCACTAAATTATTTATAATTATGAAAGTGTAGAAGTGACCAAAATATATAACAATAATAGAATCATTATGTGAAATATATTTAGAGGGCAGAATATTATGGTGCTGCTATAAATATATTTTTGAAAATCTGGATAAATATTTCATAATATAATAAAAGTGAGAAGAGGTAGCAAATAACACTGCATATACCATAAGATTCAAACTTTATTTTTAAATCATAATTTTACATAATTATATATTTATAGAAAAAAGCTGGTGGTAAATACAGGATCAATAGTGGTTAGATTATTTTCTATAATTTTAGATTATAGGTTATTTTCTATAATTTTCTACAGTTATCATTGCAAAATATAAATATTAGAAATGTAAGAAAGAAGAGACATAGTATATTTAAATTTGATGGTCTCAGAGACCAGAAAGAAAAAAAAAAAAAGGACTTACAGGCATCCAGTTTATACTATTTCATTTCTTCACACAGCTGGGACTTGTTTTCCCCTCGAAATACAGCCTATTTCTAGAGCAGAAGGTGGCAGTGACTTAATTCAGGCGCAAGCCCATGTTCCTAGGTACAGAACCAAGGTCAGAGGCCATAAGTTCGACTCTAGTATTTCATTTTCTTTACATCGTAGACTATAGAGACTAAGAAAAACACTGAGAAGATTCCAGTGAGATACAGGGGATATTCATTCTCACTTGAAATGCTCAGTTAAATTTAACGATCATGTCTCTGTGACTTCCCTGGCGGCGGTCCAGGGAAGTTCAATCCCTGGGTGGGGAACTAAGACCCCGCAGTTACCAATCTTAGGTGACCCCAAGTGCCCAGCAGGGAGTGAAGCTTCACAGGCCTAGAGGAGCCACAGGGCTAGGCATTTTCGGGAGGCAGGGTATGATGCCACAGCCACAGGGGCCGTGGGCTCCAGCAGGGGAGCGAGGCCTGCGTGGCGGTTACTCACCCCACTGCAGGCTCTCGGAAGGACACAACCTCATGGCTCTCTTCCCTCCCTCCCCTCTCCCTCTCCTTTCCTCTCTCTCCCCTTCCCCTCTCTTACAACATGGTGTTTTTCCACAATGAAAGTGCCTCCTTAGGATGCCTTCTTGTTATCGCTGTTTGTCACCGAATGTGCCGACTCTGTGCGACCCCGTGGGCTGCACCAGGCTTCCCTGTCCTGCACTGTCTCCTGGAGTTTGCTCCAAATCATCACTGGGTCGAAGAGGCCATCCAACCATCTCCTCCTCTGTTGTCCCCTTCTCCTTCTGCCCCTCCCCTCCCCTTCCCCTCTTGATCAGTGTTTTGCATTTCTGTGACATTGTAACTTGGTATACTCTTGTGGTAAGCTGACATGACAATAAGTATCAAGAGCTTTAAGTTAAGGAAAACAAAAAAAAGGAAAATAATTACAACCATAATTTGTCTACTTGCCAGTTCTGTGCCATGTACACCACATACAGGATTATAACCTCAGTCCCCAGAGGATCTGGGAACTCTAAGCAAGGCATTCAAGTCACACAAGCGGTAATAGGCAGGGCTGAGCTTATACCCAGGTGGTCTAATTCCAAATTCTGTGTTCCTATCCACTCTGCTACTTTGCCATACTATTCATACTCTTTGACTCTGGATTCTGACTCCTAGAAAGGTATCCAGTAGTCACATATGGATGTGAGAGTTGGACCATAAAGAAAGCTGAGCTCTGAAGAATTGATGCTTTTGTTGGAGAAGACTCTTGAGAGTCCCTTGGACTGTAAGAGATCCAACCAGTCCATCCTAAAAGAAATCAGTCCTGAGTGTTCATTGCAAGGACTAATCCTGAAGCTGAAACTCCAATACTTTGGCCACCTGATGTGAAGAGCCGACTCACTGGAAAAGACCCTGATGCTGGGCAAGACTGAGGATGGAAGAATAGGGCAGCAGAGGATGAGATGGTTGGATGGCATTGTCGACTCAACGGACATGAGTTTGAAAAAACTCTGGGAGATAGTGAAGGACAGAGAAGCCTGGCGTGCTGCAGTCCATGGGGGTAGCAAAGAGTCAGACACAGCTTGGAAACTAAATAACAACAATAACAAAAGAAAGGAATCCTAAGTAAACCCTTCAGTTGTAGAAAAACAATGTTGTAGTGTTAGAAAAGAGAAAAATTTGAAACAATATTATTGCCTAACAATAGAAGAATGCTTGTTCTATGGTGCACCTATGTTATGGAATATCATATAGACTCCCATGGAGACTCTGGAAGTATGAAAAAAATATTTCAGATACACTATTTGGTGAAAACAGCAGAATATGAATGGTCATATTCATCAACTGCAGCAACATAAAAGCATGTATGTATAGAAAATATAATTGAAAGTAGTTGTGGATTGTGGTTGTTTAATTGGACTGGCTGAATTTTTTTTCCCTCAAGATAGTTCTCAGTTTTAAAACAATGATCTGAAATGAACAATCTTCTCACATAATCCCCTTCTCAGTACACTAGCTTCAGTCCAGTTTCTTTCTTTACTTTTTCCTACTCTGCTCAGAACAGCTCCCCAGTTTCCATTCGTTTCTGCTGAACTCCACAGCATGAGCTTTTGACACTCAGGTCTGTGTGCACAAGACTGGCCCAAATAGGAGCCACGCATTTCCTAAAAAAAGAAAGAAACTGCATATATCCAGAACTCACTTCACCATTTCTTCTATCTCTGCTGTGATCAATAGTGTTGAGCTGCAAATTTTTTTAAAAATTTTGTTTTATTTTAAAAGATAGATATTTATTTGACTGTGCCAGGTCTTAGCTGTGACGTGCAGAATCCTTTTTAGTTGCGGCATGTAAACTGTTAGTTTCAGCATATGGGATCTAGCTCTCTGATCAGGGAAACTCAGAATCCCTACATTGGGTATGTGGAGTCAGTCACTGGATCACCAGGGAAGTCCTGAGCTCCAGGTTTTATTGAAGAATTTGTCCTTCTTTTTTTTCCCTCCACAAAACAGGGTCTTGCCCCCCCCCCGCCCCATTATAACAATATTCCTTTGCGGACAGTTGTTTCCTTTATACACTTGCATACAGCTGTCGGCCACAGGGCTTCTCAGCCTCAGCATGACTGATACGTCAATTCAGGTAATTCTTTGCTGTGTGTGTCCTCTACGTTATAAGATGTCGAGCAGGATCCCTGGGCTCTTCTTACCAGACGTCAGTAGCATCACTGCTCAAAAGTGTGACAACCAAAGACATCTCCAGATATTGCCAAATGTCCCCTGGGGCTGGAGGGCAAAACCACTCTGGATTGAGGACCACAGCAGCAGCAGGATAACCCAGGGAATGCTGGCAGCATAGTGAGAACCTGTAGCTGACTGTTATGCCCCGCTTTAACCACAAGAGGTCTCCCTAGACCCCATTATGGTTCTATTCTGGAAAACACAGGGCGATGGCCACTACCAAATAGGTTAATCGTCATGATTTGGCGGGTGGCAGGAGCAAAAGGTTTACAAACAAAAGCATTTGATTAGTCTTCTGTGCAGAAGAATTCCAAATAAATTAAGGAGACATTCAACTCTAAAAGAGGGAGCTTTATTCCCATAGTGCTGTCATTCAGCCATTAAGTCATGTCCAACTCTGCGGACTGCAGCACACCAGGCTTCCCTGTCCATCAGCAACTCCCGGAGCTTACTCAAACTCATGTCCATTGAGTCTGTGATGCCATCCAACCATCTCATCCTCTGTCACCCCCTTCTTCTCCTGCCCTCAATCTTTCCCAGCATCAGGGTCTGTTCCAATGAGTCAGGTCTTCACATCAGGTGGCCAAAGTACTGGAACTTCAGCTTCAGCATCAATCCTTCCAGTGAATACAGAGCTGATTTCCCTCAGGACTGACTGGTTTGATCTCCTTGCAGTTTAAGGGATTCTCAAGAGTCTTCTCCAGCACTAGCCTCAATTCTTCGGCGCTCAGCTTTCCTTATGGTACAATTCTCACATTCGTAGCTTTGACTACATGGACCTTTGTCAGCTAAGTGATGTCCCACAGTGTAGGCTGTGCATTACTGATTTGCTGTCAAAGAAAGAGGAATGGAAAGTAACTGTAGTGGAGAAACTCAGCAAACATGACCTCAGCCAGGTGACTGCGGTCAACATTAACACTGACAAATCATGATAGTACCTACCCTTGACTGAGCGACTTCACTTTTACTTTTCACTTTCATGCATTGGAGAAGGAAATGGCAACCCACTCCAGTGTTCTTGCCTAGAGAATCCCAGGGATGGGGGAGCCTGGCGGGCTGCCATCTATGGGGTCGCACAGAGTCGGACATGACTAAAGCGACTTAGCAGCAGCAGCAGCACCCTTGACATACATGATGAAATGGCACTTTACCTCTGTGATCTGCCTCCCCAATACCCTGTGACCCCCATCTGATCTTGAGAAATCCCAGTAGAGGGCATCCTACAAATACCGGGCCAGGAGTACCCAAAACTGTGAAGGTCATTACAAACAGGAAAAGTCTGAGAAGCTGTCATAGCCAAGAGGAGCTGGGAGACACGACAACTGAAGATAAGGTGGTGCCTGGATGCGATTCTGGAACAGAAAAAGAACAGCAGGTAAAAACTGAGGCAATCTGCTGCTGCTGCTGAGTCACCTCAGTTGTGTCCAACTCTGCGTGACCCCATGGACTGCAGCCCACCAGGCTCCTCCGTCCATGGGATTTTCCTGCAAGAGTCTGGAGTGGGGTGCCATTGCCTTCTCCGGAGGAAATCTGAATAACTATAAATTTTAATTAGTAATAAAGTGTCAGTGTAGGTTCATTAATTAGAACAAACGTACCATATGCTCAGTCGTGTCCAACTTTTTGTGACCCCAGGCCCCTCTGGAGTAGCAGCCCACCAGGCTCCTCTGTCCATGGGATTTTCCAGGCAAGAATATTGGAGTGGGTTGCCATTTCCTGCTCCAGGGGATCTTCTCGACCCAGGGATAGAACCTGGGTCTCTGGCATTGCTTACGATAATACTAATACAAAATTTTAATAGTAGGGGAGACTGTCTACAGGTGTCAGGTTATATGGGAACTCTGCACTCTGCCTAATTTTTCTTTAAAACTATAAATTAAGTCTATCAATTTTTTTAAAAGCATCCGATCAAGTGCCACATTGGTAAAATAAGTGAAGGAGATCTTAAAGTGGTGGATTTGCTAGAATTCTGATCAAAAAGGAATCATTTGATGACTAGATGACTAGTGAGAACCAGTCAAGCCCCTTGCTTTCTGCCGCAGTATCAGGTAAGAAAGGCAAAGACTGATACTGAAGAAAACTTTGAATGGAATAAAGGAGCCCAAATAACATGTAGGTAAATGCGCCCTGATCATACAATGAGAATATCAACTATTTATATCTCACTGATACCCCTTTAAAGTTGGTACTATATTCCAGTTGAGGAAAATTGAATCTCAGCAAGATTATATATCTGCCTAATATCATAGAACTAATATATGGCAAAACTAGAGCTCAGCTTTTTACATCTGATTTTACAATCTCTGCTTTTGACTCCTGTCCAATATTTCCTCCCTATATGTGACAGCCGAGGTTATTCTTGTCTCTGTAGAGTGTATATTATGTAATTTAAAAAGCGTGAACAAAAAACCAGAAGTCTGCATCCTCGGTTGGCTCAGGATACCAATTTCCTTACCAGAAAATTGTGGATAATAATACCTGTCTTGCTTACTTCACAGGGTTATTTTAAGAGTCAAATGAAAGAATACATGAGAAAATGTCTTGGAACCTGTGAAGCATGGCATTGTACCCTTAACACATTTTCACTCGTGCAGTTTTTGCAAAGATGTCTGTGAGCTAATTGCCAGATGGAATTTGTGGAGCTGATGGAAGGGAGCTTTAGACTGGAAGGCTTAGAAGAGGACTGTGTCAGCCTCAAATCTTTCCTTGGAGGATAAGATTCTAAGCCTGTGGTCTTCACCACTGACTGCACATTCCACCTCGGGAGCTTTTAGAAGGCAATGGCACTCCACTCCAGTACTCCTGGCTGGAAAATCCCATGGACGGGAGAGCCTGGTGGGCTGTAGTCCATGGGGTCGTGAAGAGTCAGACATGACTGAGTGACTTCACTTTCACTTTTCACTTTCATGCATTGGAAAAGGAAATGGCAACCCACTCCAGTGTTCTTGCCTGGAGAATCCCACGGATGGTGGAGCCTGGTAGGCTTCCATCTATGGGGTCGCACGGAGTTGGACACGACTGAAGCGACTTAGCAGCAGCAGCAGCATGCCCAGGTTCTGCCCCAGACCAATTAAATCACAGGCATTGCTCTGTTGGGAAAGCTCTCCAGGTGATTCCAATATGCAACCAAGGCTGAGAACTGCCATCCTAATTGATCTAAAGTTAGCCCAGTTCCACGGGGCCTACCCTACCCTTCCCGAGTAGGCTGTTCTGCTCTTCCAGAAATTGCTGGTGTTGGCACATTGCCATCAGGCAGTGAGGCAAAAATAAAAGTCTGGTCAGCCAAGCTGCTGAGACAGCTGATGATATTGTCATTTGACTAAAGGAAATAGATCTATGTCAGTTTTATTCAAAGAAAGAAGAGTCCAGTCACGGGAGGGAGAATGCTACGGAGGCTAGCTTTGCAATCCTCCAGCACTCTGCTGCAGCAGCAGGCCAGGAGAGCAGAGAAGCTGCTCGGAGCCTGTGTAAACTCAGCTCTGTGGGTCAGTTTATCTTGGCTATTGTGTTGTCTGAAGAGCTTTTTTTGTTGGGAGCCTGGGCCTTGGGGCCTGGCAGACCAAAGCAACAATCAGCTTTCAAGTCAGTGAATTAACACTGTTCAAAAAGTGAGACCAAAGAAGAAAAAGCTGTTGAGCAAGAATAACATTAGATGTGCTGTAGAGTGAACACAATTCAGAGCTAGAAACTCCCTTGCTTTAGAAACAAGGCCCAGGTTCTCATATACTACTTTTTCAGGGTCTTCGGCAGAAGGATTTAGCTTACCACAATGCCAGAAGAAAGGACTGAGATGAAGTCCTCTGGGGAAACTGAGGGTCCCTGTCTTCTAGGGTCTGGGCATTACCTTGACAAATTCAGGAATTCATTTTGCTCTTTGCTTGTTTTTCTGGGGAAGGAGGCTGCTCCACAGCATGGAGGATCTTAGTTCCCCAACCAGGGCCCCCTGCATTGGAAGAACAGATTCTCTAACCAATGGACTACCAGGGAAGTCCCAATAATTCATCTTGTCATAACTTAGAGGTGAGCAGTCTCTTGGGGATAGACCCACATTAAGCAGGCTCACAAGAGTCCGATGTTGAATTACACCATGACACTGGATGGTACGTTCTTAACCATCTGTAGGAAAGACAACATGGGGAGCCATGTTGGAATCATAAGTTATACTTGAAAATCAAGAATGGAATTAAGAAATGGGTTCGGTGATCTTACAAGGTGGTATCATCAAGCTATAGTAGCTGAATTCATTCAGCCTTTCTGCGGGGTGAACAATTAAGCAGAATAAAATACCCCAGACTCTGGCTGGATGTCTTCTGTCTGAACCACCTTGCAGTTGCTGACAAATTCTTCCTCTTGGGGAGTCATTTTTTCAAACTAGGGGCCTCCAGACTTTTCTGGTTGTACTTTCCTAACAGCAATAACAACAATTAAAGTCAGTTTTTCAAATCATATGTGGATAATTTTGATTTTTTTTCCTATCGTCTTCTTGTCAGATTTGACAAGACAGTTATTGCTTTTTTCCTGAGTAATGTGGCTGACAGCTGATATTAAAGGTAAGAGAAATGTCAACCTCACCATTTTCTTGTTTGCTTGGACTTTAATTATTAGCATTATCTTTAATTTGTGGTTTCTCTGCAGGAAACTTGGTAAGCTCTTGCCCATTTTGTGAGGGTTAACTTAATGGAAACTGAACACGGTAGTGTAAGATTACCTGTAAATCCATTAATCAGGGCGTAGTAAGCGGCAAGGTGCCTCAGGCTCCGCTGAGAGGAAACCAGTAAGTGAGGTGCCACTGCCAACATTTCCAGTGCAGAATTCCCATTCTTTGCTCAGATACCTCAGCAATGAATGGAGCTATTCTTCAGACCACATATAACACAATGCATTCACTCAGAGACTAGAATATTTTATAGCTTTGGATACAGTAACAATATACAATCGTTCTTATTTAGACATTGTGCCCTAATCCCCATATGGAAAGTCCTAGATCTCTATCTAGGGCTTCCCTGGTGGTAAAGAATCTGGCTTCTGATGCAGGAGACAAGGGTTCGATCCCTGGCTCAGGAAGATCCCCTGGAGAAGGAACTAGCAACGCATTCCAGTATTCTTGCCTGGGAAAGTCCACGGACAGAGGAGCCTGGCAGGCTACAGCCCATAGGGTCACAAAGAGTCGGACAAGACTTAATGACTAAACAACAACACAAATCTCTATCCATTTGCTGACTAGGGAAGTCTTTTGTGTAGATGTCCAGTCTCTTCCATCATGGTTTGATTCTCCTTATTGTTACTGCTGGAGGGGAACTTTTATCTGAAGTTTTGGAAGTGCCTAAGGAATACACTGCTCTACACAGAACCATAGAGTGAGCATGAGAGAACCATGAGCATCGTCTCATTTCACTCTTAGGAGAATGGTTTTATTTAAACTCAGAAGCAAAACAGCCCAAAGCAGAGCTAATTTGGTTGAAGGGATCAGGATGAACTAGTTTTACCTCTCTCTCTTCAGAGACCTCCATTCCTGGGAAACTTTCCATTGGGTTTGAAAATTATGGCTCTGGAACATTTAAAAACTGGCTGAGATGAAATTTTCTTTGTAATTGGTGTTGTGCTATAGGTGAGTCTGCAGGCATTTGAGACATTTGTCTGCAATGGATTAACAACAAAAGAAAGTCTCCTGATTCATGGCTTTCTCCCAAAGATAGCACAGAGTTTGGACTCTACAGTCAGACAGTGTTGGGTTGTTCTTTTTATTTCCTCCGTAGAGAAATTAACTTCATTTTTAATAGGTGATACATACACATGATACTAAATGGTAAGTCTCCCTCCCACTCCTCACTCCCAGGCTCTCAGTTCTTCTCCCAGCAGCAAAAACAGGTACCAGTTTCTTGAGCATTCTCCCAGAGATAGTAAAGGCATATTCAAGCATACTTCTATACATCCTACATATGTTTATATTTAAAAAAAATAAACAGCTGCCTACTTTGTACCATTGTACTGCCCCATGCCTTCCCCCCGGCCCTCTAATTCTTAGAGTTTGTTCACTCAGTTTATTCATTCAACATGTATCAATATTTACTGAGCGCTCTAGATTGAAACATTGTTCTCCACTCCTCATCCTGCTCTCTGCCATGTGACTTTTGAGGCTCTTTCACCCAAAAAAGTGAAGTATACTCCTCTTCTCTCTTGCCTTTGGACTTGATCACATCATTTTATTTGAATAGTGGATTGCAGACCCAAGTGACAATGTGTCAGTCAAGGCAGAGGTTTAAGAGGCATCATATATTACCATGGACTTCTTAAACATGCATCAGTGATCCCTAAATGAAAAGACACTAGAAGCCGATTTCAACCCAGCCTGTGACCCTCAGCCTGGAGCGTAGGTGCCTGAGAGATTCACGAGAGAAAAATAAATGTGTTTTGTGTGTGTGGGTAAGCTACTGATATTTTGGTGGTGTTTTTTATGTGCATACTCAGTCATGTCTGACTCTTTGCAGCCCCACAAACTATAGCCCGCCAGGCTCCTCTGTCCATGGGATTCTCCAGGCAAGAACACTGGAGTGGGTTGCCATTTCCTCCTCCAGAGGATCTTTCCTCCTCCAGAGGATCTTCCCAACCCAGGGATCTAACCCAGGTCTCCTGCATTGCAGGCGGATTCTTTAACATCTGAGTCACCTGGGAATCCCCACTGTCTGTTAGCCAGAAGCAAACTAAGACCACTGTGAACCCAGGGACTATTCTAGGTGCTTAGGTTCATTGGGGAACCAAAGACCCTTGCCCCCATGGAGTAGCTATGTACAAGCCTGCCTCTTTATAATGGCTTCATAGTATTCCTTCAGGCAGAGGCACTGTAATTTATTCAACCAGTCCTTTATTGATGGATATAAATTATTTCAAAACATTAGTTTTAAAAGATGAAAATCGTATTTTCAGTATAAATGCATAGAAACCATATATTAAAGTTTTATTTAACCCATTGATGAAGAAACCACCGGGATGACAAAGTTGTTTCAAAACAATATACAAGTTGAAAATCATAAAATCAGTAGATAAAAAGAAATTCTGAAATAGCAATTACGGTAGATAACTGGCTAATGTCCTACAGGGTGAAAATAATAACATTTGAGGTTCTCTACTATTGAACAGAAAAAAATAATCATCCCCAGTTATCTGTTTTTTGGAAGATATTCTCTGGTGGCTCAGTAGTAAAGAATCCACCTGCCAGTGCAGGAGGTACGGGTTTCATCCCTGGTTCAGGAAGATGCCCTGGAGAAGGAAATGGCAACCCGCTCCACTATTCTTGCTGGAAGAATCCTGAGGACAGAGGAGCCTGGTGGGCTACAGTCCATGGGGTCACAAAAGAAGTGGACATGACTTAGTGACTGAACTAAAACCTCATCAGGTTTAGAGAGTCGTAAGATTTCTGAGCTTTAATCAATTGTAAAGTTACATTTCCCAGAGAGTCAGAGTTTTTGGTAAAACTAACGATTTTACAATATCCTTTAATGCCCATCTTTGTGTATATGTGTGAGTCCATCTTAAG
>SJYQ01004921.1:4016-41997 GCA_006410935.1 Redunca redunca
CTTTGGCATTGCCTTTCTTTGGGATTGGAATGAAAACTGACCTTTTCCAGTCCTGTGGCCACTGCTGAGTTTTCCAAATTTGCTTGCATAGTGAGTGCAGCACTTTGACAGCATCATCTTTCAGAATTTGAAATAGCTCAACTGGAATTCCATCACCTCCACTAGCTTTGTTCATAGTGATGCTTCCTAAGGCCCACTTGACTTCACATTCCAGGATGTCTGGCTCTAGATGAGTGATCACACTATCGTGATTGTCTGGGTCATGAAGATCATTTTTGTGCAGTTCTTCTGTGTATTCTTGCCACCTCCTCTTAATATCTTCTGCTTCTGTTAGGTCCATACTATTTCTGTCCTTTATTGAGCCCATCTTTGCATGAAATGTTCCCTTGATATCTCTAATTTTCTTAAAGAGATCTCTAGTCTTTCCCATTCTATTGTTTCCCTCTATTTCTTTGCATTGATCCCTGAGGAAGTCTTTTTTTATCTCTTCTTGCTATTCTTTGGAACTCTGCATTCATATAGTTATATCTTTCCTTTGCTCCTTTGCTTTTCACGTCTCTTCTTTTCACAGCTATTTGTATAGCCTCCTCAGACAGCCATTTGCTTTTCTGCATTTCTTTTTCTTGGGAATGGTCTTGATCCTTGTCTCCTGTACAATATCACACACCTCTGTCTATAGTGAACCAGGCACTCTGTCTATCAGATCTAGTCCCATAAATCTATTTCTCACTTCCACTGTATAATCATAAGGGATTTGGTTTAGGTCATACCTGAATGGTCTAGTGGTTTTCCGCACTTTCTTCAATTTAAATCTGAATTTGGCAATTAGCAGTTCATGATTAGATCCACAGTCAACTCTTGGTCTTGTTTTTGCTGACTATATAGAGCTTCTCCATCTTTGGCTGCAAAGAATGTAATCAATCTGATTTCGGTGTTGGCCATCTATTGATGTCCATGTGTAGAGTCTTCTCTTGTGTTGTTGGAAGAGGGTGTTTGTTATGACCAGTGTGCTCTCTTGGCAAAACTCCATTAGCCTTTGCCCTACTTCATTCCGTACTCCAAAGCCAAATTTGCTTGTTACTCCAGGTGTTTCTTGACTTCCTAATTTTGCATTCCAGTCCCCTATAAAGAAAAGGACATCTTTTTTAGGTGTTAGTTCTAAAAGGTCTTGTAGATCTTCATAGAACCATTCAACTTCAGTTTCTTCAGTATTACTGGTCTGGGCATAGATTTGGATTACTCTGATATTGAATGGTTTTCCTTGGAAATGAACAGAGATCATTCTGTCGTTTGGAGATTGTATCCAAGTACTGCATTTCAGACTGTTTTGTTGACTATGATGGTTACTCCATTTCTTCTAAGGGATTCCTGCTCACAGTCGTAGATATAATAGTCATCTGAGTTAAATTCTCCCATTCCAGCCCATTTTAGTTTGCTGATTCCTAGAATGTTGACGTTCACTCTTGCCATCTCGTTTGACCGCTTCCAATTTGCCTTGATTCATGGACCTAAAATTCCAGGTTCCTATGCAGTATTGCTCTTACAGNTGTGAAAGTGCTGCATGCAATCTGTCAGCCAATTTGGAAAACCCAGCAGTGGCCACAGGACTGGAAAAGGTCAGTTTTCATTCCAATCCCAAAGAAAGGCAACGCCAAAGAATGCTCCAACTATCACAATTGCATTAATCTCTGCTGCTGCTGCTAAGTCGCTTCAGTTGTGTCCGACTCTGTGCGACTCCATAGACGCAGCCCACCAGGCTCCCCCATCCCTGGGATTCTCCAGGCAAGAACACTGGAGTGGGTTGCCTGCCATTGCCTCCTCCAATGCATGAAAGTGAAAAGTAAAAGTGAAGTCGCTCAGTTGTGTCCGACTCTTGGCGACCCCATGTACTACAGCCTACCAGGCTCCTCTGCTCATGGTATTTTTCAGGCAAGATTACTGGAGTGGGGTGCCATTGCCTTCTTTGTGCACTCATCTCACACACTAGCAAAGGAGTGCTTAAAATTTCCAACCTAGGTTTCAACAGTATGTGAACTGCGAACTTTCAGATGTTCAAGGTGGATTTGGAAAAGGCAGAGGAACCAGAGATCAAATTGCCAACATCTGTTGGATCATCAAAAAAGCAAGAGAGTTCCAGAAAACCATCTACTTTTGCTTTATTGACTACACCAAGCCTTTGATTGTGTGTATCAGAACACACTATGGCAAATTCTTCAAGATATGGGAACCTGCCACTTGAGAAATCTGTATGCAGATCAGAAAACAACAGTTAGAACTGGACATGGAACAACAGACTGGTTCCAAATAGGGAAAGGAGTATGCCAAGGCTGTATACTGTCACCCTGCTTATTTGACTTATATGTAGAGTACATCTGGAGAAGGCAATGGCACCCCACTCCAGCACTCTTGCCTGGAAAATCCCATGGACTGGAGGAGCCTGGTGGGCCGCAGTCCATGGGGTCGCTAAGAATGGGACACAACTGAGCAACTTCACTTTCACTTTTCACTTTCATGCACTGGAGAAGGAAATGGCAACCCCCTCCAGTGTTCTTGCCTGGAGAATCCCAAGGATGGGGGAGCCTGGTGGGCTGCCGTCTGTGGGGTTGCACAGAGTTGCAACGACTGAAGAAACTTAGCAGCAGAAGAAGCAGAGTACATCAAGAGAAACGCTGAGCTGGATGAAGCACAAGCTGGAATCAAAATTGCCAGGAGAAATATCAATAATCTCAGATATTCAGATGACACCACACTTATTGCAGAAAGTGAAGAAGAACTAAGGAGCCTCTTGATGAACATGAAAGAGGAGAGTGAAAAAGTTGGCTTAAAGCTCAACATTCAGAAAACGAAGATCATGGCATCTGGTCCCATCATTTCATGGCAAATAGTTGGGTAAACAGTGGCAACAGTGAGAGACTTCAGTTTTTTGGGCTCCAAAATCACTGCAGATGGTGACTGCAGCCATGAAATTAAAAGACTTTTGATCCTTGGAAGAAAAGCTATGACCAACCTAGACGGCAGGCATATTAAAAAGCAGCAATGTTTCTTTGCCAACAAAGGTCAATCTAGTCAAAGCTATGGTTTTTCCAGTAGTCATGTATGAATGTGAAAGTTGGACAGCTTTCTTTATAAGAAAGCTGAGCACCAAAGCATTGATGCTTTTAAACTCTGGTGTTGGAAAAAACTCTTGAGAGTCCCTTGGACTGCAAGAGATCAAAGCAGTCACTCCTAAAGGAAATCAGTCCTGAGTATTCATTGGAAGGACTGATGGTGAAGCTGAAACTCCAATCCTTCGGCCACCTGATGCGAAGAACTGACTCACTGGAAAAGGCCCTCATGCTAGGAAAGATTGAAGACAGAAGATGAAGGGGATGACAGAGGATGAGATGGTTGTATGGCATCAGTGATTCGATGGACATGAGTTTGAGTGAACTCTGGGAGTTGGTGATGGACGGGGAGGCCTGGTGTGCTGTGATTCATGGGGTCGCAAAGAGTCAGATACGACTGAGCGACTGAACTGAACTGAACTGAACTGTTCTTGCCATGATTATTACCTTGACTATTGTCGTGACCATTATCTTAAGGTGTTTACAAGAGACAAAGACTGGGTATTTACCCTGTTTCTGTTGTTATTTCCATTTTGGAGGGCAAACACGAGGTTGATTGTAAATTCCTCAACTGGAGCCCATCTATCTCTTGTCTCAGGGAGGGCAAACAGGAATCTAGCTGTAAGTATCTAGCCTGAAGCCCACTTTGTGCCCCATGAAATGCAAACTGGAGGTCAGCTGTAAACGTCAAATTTGTAGCCCATCTATCTCCTATCTCAGGATTGGAAAGGGCATACTGGGGTCTTTGAAGATATTTTTTGAGGAAGAAGTCTATTTTATATAATCTTTTCCCAATATAAATCAAGAAAGATTTTCTGAGTTTCCTCTTCTACCATTACCTACTTCATATGCATAATATGTACCCTGTGAGGCCCAACACATCTTAGTGGAGGAGAGAGAGAGAGGTTATGTGGCCATGGTAGATGAGGCTCTGTGTTCTCATATACTAAAAATTCCCTTGCAATTACATTGTCCAGAAAGTGGAAATTGTATCTAATTCTACTAAATAGAAAGAGTTTGCCTTTTTCCCAATTTTCATAAATGATATTTATGCTCAGGAGAGTATCATTTGATTTTTTTTTTCTTCATTGATTCTGGTCTTTATATATGATTTTAATAAATGTGCATTTAGGAATTTTTGTATCACTTAAAAGACTCTTCAAGCTAAAATCTACAAGTCATGTGTAATTGTTTAATACACCAAATAAAATGCATTATTGCAAAATTTACTCTGAGCATGGGATTGTTTAATCCACCAAGTAAAGCATGTTAAGTATTGCAAATTTTACTCTGGTTTGGGTGTTTTCTCTAACCTGATGCCATTAAACCAGGTGTGTCACCTATAAACCTTGCATTGCATTGGTGCGAGCATGCTCAGTCATGTTCAACTCTTTGTGACCCCACGAACTGTAGCCCACCAGTCTCTTCTGTCTATGGAATTTCCCAGGCAAGAATACTAGAATCTGTTGCCATCTACTCCTCCAGGGGATCTTGCTGATGCACGGATCAAACCTGCATTTACTGTGTCTCCTGCCTTGCAGGCAGTTCTTTACCCCTTAAGCCTTCAGGGATGCCTGTAAACCTTGCATCCTTTAGTAAATGAAATTGAGTCTTGGGTATTCTAGCCATCATCCTATTACTTCTCTGGAATCCTCTTGCTCACTCAGTCACTCTTGATTGGATGAAATTGGAAGGAGAGAGGGAATATTTTCTCATCAACCAATGGCTCCCCTGCAGATGCGACCCCTAGAGGATTAAGTGGAGAAGGCAATGGCACCCCACTCCGATACTCTTGCCTGGAAAAACCCATGGACAGAGGAGCCTGGTAGGCTGCAGTCCATGGGGTCGCCAAGAGTCGGACACGACTGAACGACTTCACTTTCATACATTGGAGAAGGAAATGGCAGCCCACTCCAGTGTTCTTGCTTGGAGAATCCCAGGGACGGGGGAGCCTGGTGGGCTGCCGTCTATGGGGTCGCACAGAGTCAGACATGACTGAAGTGACTTAGCAGAGGATTAAGAATCTCCTTTGAGAATCAGGGACTTCCCTGATGGCTCAGATGGTAAAGAATCCACCTTCAATGCAGGAGACCCAGATTCGATCTCTGGATCAGGAAGATCCCTAGAGAAGGAAATGACAAACCACTCCAGTATTCTTGCCTAGAGAATTCCATGGACAGAGGAATCTGGGGGGCTACAGTCCATTGGGTCACAAGGATTCGGACATGACTGAGTAACTAACATTTTTCACTTTTGAGAACCAGAAAGGCAGGGAGCACAATGTTGAGAGATGACTGATCTCTTAGACGGGATGAGGCAGAAGCATAAACTTTACTCACTCTTTCCCTCACTTTGTCTCTAATGCCCAGGCAGCTTTGGGCTTTGTGACCTTGACCCTCACTCTGATTCATGTTCGCCTGTGGGAATTTCTGGCAGAAGTGAATTTCCATGGCTTGCTGCTTAGCACTCCCTAGCCCATGGTTTTCACCCTTCCTCTAGCTCTGCCTGCCATGTGATATTTCAGTGACCCATCCCCTAATCCAGATCCAACAGCCGGTGGAGCTATTATTATCCCTTGTAAGTGAGGTTCACATAGCATTAAGGCCAAATCTTTATTGATTTCTTCACATATGTTAAATTACCACTGACGGTTAAGAATATTGTCTGTAGCATGGGTGAGACTGCTTGGGTTCTAATCCCAGCACGATCACTTACAAGCTGTGTGCGTGTGTGCTCAGGTGTGTTCTATTCTTCACAACTCTATGGACTGTAGCCTGCCAAGCCCCTCAGTCCATGAGATTTTTCCAGGCAAGGATACTGGAATGAGTTGCCATTTCCTCCTCCAGGAGATCTTCCTGACGTGGGGATCAAAACTGTGTCTATTGCAACTAGCTGTGTGGCCTGGAACAAATGTTCAAGGCTTTGTTCCTGGATTTCTTGTTTGTAAAATAATGTGCCATAAAGCCCAACATGATCTATTTCCCATTTCTTTCCTCACTTCCTTCAGGTCTTAGTTCAAATCTCAGTCATCTCAATAGAAAGACTTTTCCCAACTAGTTCCTGTAAGATAGCAACCTCCCCCTCTTCATCTGCTGCCAACCTTGTTCTCTACACTTTGTAACCTGTTTTAGTTGCTTCCAAGTGCTTATAAACATCCAATATGTTACATATGTTGTTGTTCAGTTGCTAAGTTTGTTCTGACTCTGCGACCCCATGGACTGTAGCATGCCAGTCTTCCCTGTCCTTCACTATATTTGTTCAATTGTTCTTCTCCCTCATAGTAATGTAAAGTCTGTGCACAGGAATTTCATCTTCTCTGTTCTTTACTGTATTCTGTGTGCCAAGAACAGTGCCTGATACTCAGCAGTTCCTCAAATGTTCTTGCTGGTCACTTAAACTCTATGAAACTTGATTTCTTCTTTTGAACAAAGGGAGAAAAATCAAATTGTCTTGCAGTCATGTGGCAGAATCAGAATGAAAGAAAATTCATTTCCCTGACCTCCAAGTCTGGGTCAGAGATGACTCCTAAAGTCTCCTCCAGCACCCAGAGATTATCCTTATGGTGATACTTGTTATAAAGAGCCTGCTTACTTTTCTCTAACTGAGGTCTATGTGATACCTGTGATGCTTAATACATGGTAGATGCTCAATCAGAGTTTAAAGTGAATGAATAACATAAAAAACAAGGCTTTAAAAAGTAATACATGGTTCTATGCATATTTAGGCTGCTGTCTGAGGAAGGAGGCTAGCTTCCTCTTTAAACAATACCCAAGCTGGGGAAAGGAGAGGGTAAACAGAGAGCCTGAATGGTGACAGCAGTCACATTTCAACTGATGGAAATGGGTAGAAAATGAAGGAAAATAAACACTGATTAGCTCCAAACTATTTCTGATTCCAGTTATATAGCTGACAATCACCACTACACAATGCATAGCAAGCGTTTCTATCAGTAACATGTCATATTCTGGTTCTTTCCATTTTTACTTATTATAAATAAATTCTTACAAATTGAATCCCATAGTGGAATGTCCTGCTCTAAGCAATATGTATTCTTTCCCAATGGACTGATCTGGGTGAGAAGACTCTCCCATCCAACCTGTGCAAACTGATTCTGTGAACAAAGTCTAGATGGATCCAATGTCATCCATACTGTTTTATTGAGATGAGATAATATAATTTCCTTAGTCAACAGTTTCTAGTCTATGAAGCCATAGATCCATTCCAGGAAAACATTTGTCAGGTTGCTTTTATTCCTATGAAAGAGTTGTGGTGTTTTTTGTTTGTTTGTTTGTTTGTTTTTGTCATGGAAAACTACTAATCTAGGAGAGAATATTCTTGTCTGGACTTTGCAACTTATTAGCTATGTGATCTTGGTACAATTAAATAATCTCTATGAACTATGATATATTCATCCAAAAACTGGGATAATTTAAGAGATGACCCCAAGGGTCTCTAATTCACCAATCACTTTCCCCAGCATCTAGTTTAGTTCAATTCAGTCACTCAGCCTTGTCTGACTTTGCAACCCTTGGACTGCAGCACACCAGGCCTCCCTCTCCATCACCAACTCCCGGAGCTTTCTCAAACTCATGTCCGTTGAGTTGGTCATACCATTCAACCATCTCCTCCTCTGTTGTCCCCTTCTTCTCCCACCTTCAATCTTTCCCAGCATCACGGTCTTTTCCAATGAATCAGTTCTTCGAATCAGGTGGCCAAAGTATTGGAGCTTCAGCATCAGTCCTTCCAATGAATATTCAGGACTGATTTCTTTTAGGATTGATTAGTTTGATTTCCTTACTGTCCAAGGGACTCTCAAGAGTCTTCTCCAACACCACAGTTAAAAAGTGTGTTCTTCAGCACTCAGCTTTCTTTATAGTGTAGAGCCTGAGATACTTCATCTTGTAAAAGAACTCCATTTTTGCAAAGGTACCGGACAAACAGACTTAGACTTTGGATATTGCCTAAACTTGCCCCGCTATGCACAAGCCAATCAGCCCTTAGGATAAACCTCCTGACTTTGAGTAAAAGGATTTGTGAGTTACCTTGGAAGTAATGGTTTACATTTGTGATTTACCTTGGAAGTAATGATTTACATTTGTGACATTTGTGATTTACCTTGGAGGTGATGATTTACCTTTGTGAAAGAATGATTCACCGTGTAAGTGAAAAAACCAATCAGAAATCCACACACAACCCTATAGAAGAGGGTAACCAATCAGTAGTCCTTTAGCCTGAACACCCCCTTTTCGCTGCCCTTTCACCTGAATATTCCCTATATAAGCAACATAACCCAAAACTCGGGGCTCCCTCCCTATAGCCACTGCGTCGGTGCTGGTGGGAGCCCCAGCTCGAGCTTGGTAATAAAAACTCTCTTGCTTTTGCATTGGATACCGACTCCCTGGTGGTCATTGGGAGATTTCGTGACTTGGGCATAACATTTGGGGGCTCGTCTGGGATCTCCCATCAGCTCCACGGGAAGACCGATCCGGAGAGTTATCTGTAACTGGTAAGTTTTTTTCTGCCTTCCTGTTTGACTTTGATAAGGCCTAGTTTCTGACACCGGTATATGACTCAGGCGGATGCGCCGACAGGTCACCGGTGGGGGTCGTTGGGAGACATCCCTGACCCTCCCGAAGGGGACGGAGAGCCCCTGTACTCTGTTGACAATAGCGGGTCACTCCCGCTGAACAGCCGGAGGCTGTTGTCCTACTTTCAGTTTTGCCTCTGGACTCCTGAAGGTTTGTTTTTTCTGTCTCTCTGTCTGTCTGTGTGGCTGTCTCTGTTGTTTCTGTTAGTTTACCAACGTCTGATTGATCCAGAAATGATGGGACAACATCAATCTAGCCCTGCTCCTCTATCTCTGATGACTGAGCATTTTAAAGAGGTCAAAAAGCGCGCCTGTGACCTCAGTGTTAAAATTAAGAAAGATAAACTAATTACTTTTTGCAGCACAGAATGGCCATCGTTCCATGTGGGCTGGCCTTCGGAAGGCAGGTTTGACTTGGAAACTGTGCACCGAGTCCGAGACATCATCTTCCGACCACAGACTGGACACCCTGACCAAGGCCCTTATATCATAGTGTGGGAAAATATCATAGTCCACCCCCCTCCTTGGGTAATATCTTTCTTGCCTCAACAGGAACTTTCTATCACTCAGGTATTGGTGGCCCGTATGGGAAGAACCTGAAGAAACCCAAAGAAACTGGACCCACGGCGCCGCTATATCCTATCTTGCAGGGAGGCACAGAAGAAGAACTTCTCTTTCCTCCTCGTTACCAGCTCCCCGAATCACCACCGGCTCCCGTTATCCCGTCACCCAGGGGTGAAATACAAGGGGGTGGGGGACCCACACAAAATACTTGCCACAGGCGAGCCCTACCCCAGGAGGGACCAGCAGACTTGATAATTGCCCTCCCCTTAATGAGTGGCTGGTCCCCCTGATGAAGATGGAAACCAACCTCATCAATACTGGCCCTTTTCTACTAGTGACCTATATAACTGGAGATCCCAAAATGCTAAGTTTTCAGATAACCCTAGGGATCTAACTAACCTTCTGGAGACTGTACTTTTTACTCATCAGCCCACCTGGGATGACAGCCAGCAATTGCTCCAGCTTCTCTTCACTACAGAAGAGAGAGAGAAAATACAGAATGAGGCCCGGAAAAGGGTCCCAGGGACAAATGGGGAACCCACCACTAATATGGATGAAATTAACCTCACTTTTCCTTTATCACGACCTGATTGGGATTACAACACAGCATGAGGTAAGGAGAGGCTCTGGGTCTACTGCCAGACTCTCTTGGGGGGCTTAAGGCCGCTGCAAGGAAACCCACTAACTTAGCTAGAGGAGGAGATGTTCAGCAGGGCCCCACCGAAAGTCCAGCAGCTTTTCTGGAAAGGCTAATGGAAGCCTGTAGACAATACACCCCCATGGACCCAGAAGCAGAAGGTACCCAGGCTGCTTTAATAATGCACTTTGTCAACCAGGCGGCTCCCAACATTAGAAAAAAGCTCCAAAAATTAGAACGCCTGGGCAAAAAGAGCATCCAGGATCTAATAACAGTGGCAGAAAGGGTCTACAACACCCGCGAAACCCCCGAAGAAAAGCAAGCCAAAGCGACAGACCGCCAAACCCGCAATATGGCACGCATCCTGCTGGCTGCAACAGTTCCTGACTCGGAAAAGAGGGAACGCCAGCTATGTCGCCTGGCCACTGAAGGTAAGAGCCGCCCCCGTGCGCGACCAACCTTGGGAAAAAACCAATGTGTCCATTGTAAAGAAGAAGGACACTGGGCTAAAGAATGCCCCAAAAAGATAAAAAAAGAGGCCACAGAAGACCCCTATCCTGGCCGTTGAAGAGCTGAGCAATTAGGGGGGATGGGGTTCGATACCCCTCCCCAAACCCAGGGTAACCCTAAGAGTGGAGGGGACCCCAATCGACTTCCTTGTCGACGGCTACTGCTACTGCTAAGTCACTTCAGTCGTGTCCGACTCTGTGCGACCCCATAGACGGCAGCCCACCAGGCTCCCCCATCCCTGGGATTCTCCAGGCAAGAACACTGGAGTGGGCTGCCATTTCCCTCTCCAATGCATGAAAGTGAAAAGTGAAAGCAAAGTCGCTCAGTCATGTCCGACTCTTAGCTGTCCCATGGACTGCAGCCTACCAGGCTCCTCCGTCCATGGGGTTTTCCAGGCAAGAGTACTGGAGTGGGGTGCCATTGCCTTCTCCTCCTTGTTGATACGGGGGCTCAATATTCGGTTTTGCTGAAGCCCCAGGGAAAACTGGCTGGAAAAGCCTCTTGGGTACAAGGTGCCACCGGAATGAAACAATACCAATGGACTACCCGAAGATCGGTGGACTTAGGTACGGGCCGGGTATCCCACTCTTTCATGGTCATTCCGGAATGCCCCTTCCCGCTGTTGGGAAGAGACCTGTTAACCAAAATGGGGGCCCAGATTCATTTCCTCCCGGGAAAAACTAAAATACTTGATCAGGCGGGCAGGCCGATACAAGTATTAACTATTCAATTAGAAGATGAATATCGGCTGCACCAGAAACCTGCATTGCCCCTGATGGACATTCAAAAATGGCTAGATGAATTCCCTGAAGCATGGGCCAAAACAGGGGGAACCGGCTTCGCCAGACACCGCCCTCCTGTGTACATAGAACTTAAGCCAGGGGCTGAGCCGGTCCAGGTCAGACAATACCCCATGACCCTAGAGGCCCGACAGGGGATCATCCCCCATATTCGCAGGCTTTTAGTTCAGAAAATCTTGAGGCCTTGCCAGTCGGCTTGGAACACCCCCCTGCTCCCTGTTAAAAAACCAAATTCTTGTGACTATCGGCCAGTGCAGGATTTGCAAGAAGTCAACCGCCGGGTACTAGATATTCACCCCACTGTGCCAAACCCTTACAATCTCCTGAGCTCCATCCCACCAGACCGTCATTGGTACACGGTCTTGGATTTGAAGGATGCTTTCTTCAGCCTTCCCCTGGTGCCCAAGAGCCAAGACATTTTGCTTTTGAATGGTCAGACCCAGAAGAAGGAATCAGCTGACCTGGACCCGGCTGCCACAGGGCTTTAAAAATTCTCCCACTATCTTTGACGAGGACCTCCATGAGGATTTGGGTGCGTTCAGACACCACCACCTCCAACTCACCTTGTTACAATATGTAGATGACCTCTTAATTGCAGCAAAAGATCAACAGACTTGCATTATGGGCACCCGAGAACTATTGCAGACCCTTGGACAATTAGGGTATCGAGCCTCAGCCAGAAAGGCTGATATGCCAGTCAGAGGTCACCTACCTAGAATATGTATCAAGGGAAGAGCAGAGATGGCTGTCAGAAGCACGGAAGGAGATGGTTCTCAGAATCCCTACCCCAGACTCACCTCGGAGGGTAAAAGAATTTTTAGGGTCTGCTGGGTTCTGCCGCCTCTGGATTCCAAATTATGCAGAACCGGCTAGACCCGTATATGAAGCCACAAACAGTACCACACCTTTCAATTGGACTGAGCGTATGGAGACCGCTTTCAAGACTATTAAAACAGCTTTGCTGTCAGCCCCCTCCTTAGGGTTGCCTGACATTACAAAACCCTTTCTCCTATACGTAGGTGAAAAACAAGGAGTGGCAAAGGGGGTGCTGGTGCAACACCTGGGACCTTGGAAGCGGCCAGTGGCTTACTTGTCAAAACGCCTAGACCGCATGGCATCAGGCTGGCCCCCATGCCTCCGCATGATTGCAGCAGTGGCCCTACTGGTCAAAGATGCAGACAAACTGACAATGGGGCAAGAGTTGCATATCACCGCCCCCCATGCCATTGAAAGCATACTAAAACAACCGCCAGATAGGTGGATCAGCAACGCTCGGCTGACCCACTATCAGGGACTACTACTAAACCCCTCCAGAATTATCTTTCTGCAGCCTACTGCCCTCAATCCGGCTACACTGCTTCCTAATCCGGATTTGGAAGCCCCAATCCGTGACTGCAGTGACATCCTGGCCCAGGTACGTAGAACGAAAGAGGATTTGCAAGACCGCCCTCTAGCGGACGCTGAAGTTACCTGGTATACAGATGGAAGCAATTTCGTTGGAGATGGGCTCAGGTATGCGGGAACAGCTGTAACCACAGAGACCCAAATTGTGTGGGCAGAGGCGCTACCTCCAGGCACTTCAGCTCAAAGGGCTGAACTAATTGCCCTAACAAAAGCCCTTCAATTGGGAAAGGACAAAAAACTTAACGTCATTACCGACAGCCAATACGCCTTTGCTACAGCCCATATACACGGAGCTATCTATAGAGAGAGGGGCCTCCTCACGGCTGAAGGTAAAACGATCAAAAATAAAGAAGAAATAAAAGCCCTCCTTGCGGCATTATGGCTGCCTAAAAAACTGGCAATAGTACATTACCCGGGACACCAAAAGTCAGACACTCTGACTTCAAAGGGAAACAATTTGGCGGACAGGGCAGCCAGAGAGGCAGCCCAGAGCACTGTGGTTGAAGCCACCCTTCAATTCCCCGACCCCAGGAGCCCCATACTGCCAGCTCTCCCCAACTACTCACCAAAAGACTTGGACTGGATAAAAAGTTTGCCTATGACCCAACAACTGACCGGGTGGTGGAGGGCAGCAGACAGCTCCCTGATCCTCCCAGAAGAACTAGGAAAGCAGATGTTGCTAAAGATGCACCACACCACTCACCTAGGAACCCGTAAGATGCAGGATCTGATTAGACATGCCAAGATTACCATGAAGAACGTCAGGTCAACGATAGAAGATATAGTATTAAACTGCAAGGCCTGCCAGCTCACTAATGCTGCCCCTCATCCGACCAGCCAAGGGTCTAGAGAACGCGGGAGCCGGCCAGGAGCCTACTGGGAGGTGGACTTTACTGAGGTAAAACCGGGTAAACATCGATATAAATATCTGCTGGTGTTCATAGATACTTTTTCAGGGTGGGAAGAAGCTTTCCCCACCAAGAGAGAGACTGCACAGGTGGTGGCCACAAAGCTAATTGAAGATATCCTGCCATGGTTCGGGTTTCCTGCACAGGTGGGGTCAAATAATGGGCCAGCCTTCGTGTCTCAGGTAAGCCAGGGGGTAGCCCGGGCTTTGGGGGCTAGATGGAAGCTGCACTGTGCCTATAGGCCCCAGAGCTCAGGGCAGGTAGAGAGGATGAATAGGATGCTTAAAGAGACACTGACAAAGCTAGTTGCTGAGACTGGCGGGGACTAGGTGGCTCTCCTCCCCTTTGCCCTGTACCAGGTGCAGAACTCTCCCTACCAACTGGGACTCACCCCTTTTGAAATCATGTATGGGATACCTCCCCCAATAATCCCTAACCTAAAGGCAGAAATGTTAAAAGAAATAGATGATCAGAAGTTGCTTTTTTGTCTCCGGTCCTTACAGTACTCCCACAGGGACACATGGAAGAGGCTTAAGGCATTATATGAATCAGGCCCTCCACCTGAACCCCACCGCTACCGGCCAGGAGATTGGGTGTACATGCAGAGTCATCGTCAAGAGACCCTAGAGCCCAGGTGGAAGGGGCCTTTCCTTGTCGTCTTGACAACATCTACTGCTCTCAAGGTTGACGGCATCTCCACTTGGGTTCACTACACCCACGTACAGTGGGACGTGTTTGCCTTACAAGAAGAATACCTCCCCCAATGGAAGACCAAACAGGACAAAACCAACCCACTCAAACTAAAGCTACAGAGACGGTAAAAGTACTGTTTGTGCTTACAGTTTGTCCCTACAGCTTAGTGTTGCCACTAATCCTCATCAGCCCATGAATCTGACTTGGACGACTCTGAGTGCAACTACCGGGGAAGTAATTAGTTCTACCTCGGCCATCTATCCTAAAAACACCTGGTGGCCGGATTTAGAATTTGACCTTTGTCTTTTGGCTGTGGGCTCTTGGGACATTGGCGACTGGGAAGTAAAAACACCAGGGAAACCAGAATGCAGGGCCGGCATTAATCGCTGCAATACTTGACCCCCCACCAACTCAAGGCCTGGATGCTGCCACCCCATTCAACGGGTGGCCTTGCGGGACACTGCCCTCTATGTGTGCCCTGGTGGAAGACGAAACCGGGTGACAGTTAATAACTGTGAGGGCGGGGAGGCAGGTAAATTTTACTGTGCCGCTTGGGGATGCGAGTCTACTGGGACTATCGATTGGGAACCTCCTACTAGAGGAGACTTGATCACTTTGAGTCGTGTCCCAGGGCCCCCCGGACTGACTCTGACTGGAAGACATGGGGAGAAATCTCTTACTGTGGGGCCCTGTGTAGGGTTTCTTTGTAACCCAATTAGTCTTAAATTCTCCACTAAAGGAAAGAGGTTCCCTAGTTGGGAACCGGGACAATCTTGGGGCCTCCGGCTATATCAATCTGGGTATGATAATGGACTATTATTCACTATTAGGCTGAAAGTACAACCCATCCAGACAGGCCCAAGCCAAGGCATAGGGCCTAATCCTGTCCTAGTGCCCCGAGAACCTACCTGGGCGCCTCCTGAGCCCAGCCTTACCCATACCAACAACCCTCCTCAGATCGACTTTACAGAGCCCGATGTCAAAAATGATCAGCCCGATGTTAAAGACGATCAAGACCCAGTATTTGACATGATAGTCAGTACCTATCAGGTTCTGAACTCCACCCGTCCAGACCTGACTGATGGTTGCTGGTTATGCTATGACATCAAACCCCCTTATTATGAAGGCATAGCTGTCCCTGGAAATTACATCCAAACAAAAGACCACAAGGCCTGCCGCTGGCAGCAAAGAGGGGACGCAAGATTAACCCTCCAAAGAGTAACAGGACAGGGCCTCTGTGTAGGGGACGTTCCCCGAGCCTGCCGGCACTTCTGCTATGCCACAGACTCTGTTGAAACACCTGAGTCCCTGGTACCTCCCCAGGAAAATTGGTGGGCATGCTCCACGGGCCTAGCATCTTGTATACGTGGGCAAGTGCTAAAAGACTCAAAAGCCTAAAAGACTTCTGTGTATTAGTACTGCTAGCCCCCCGACTGTTCTATCACTCTAATGATGAACTCCTTCAACGGCTGGGAGACTCTCACCGAGTCAAAAGAGAACCCGTCACAGCCTTAACCCTCACAGTCTTGTTGGGGTTGGGAGCAGCCAGGGCAGGAACCGGAATATCTTCTTTAGTGCTACAAAATCAACACTGTTCCAGGCTAAGGGCAGCTGTTGATTTGGATATCGAGCGATTAGAGAGCTCAATTAGTCACCTTCAAGAATCATTGAGTTCCCTGGCAGAGGTGGTACTACAAAATAGAAGAGGGCTAGACCTGGTCTTTCTCCAACAAGGAGGTCTACGCGCCGCACTAGGAGAAGAGTGCTGCTTCTACGTAGACCATTCAGGGGTAATCAGGGACTCTCTGGCCAAAATCAGAGAGGGGCTGAATCAGAGAAAAAGGGAAAGGGGACAATCTCAGAATTGGTTTGAATCCTGGTTCAGTTCATTTCCCTGGATCACAACCCTCATATCTTCTCTGGCTGGGCCCCTGATCATTTTACTCTTGCTATTCACCTTCGGACTGTGTTTACTAAATAAGTTGATAAATTTTATCAAAGGCCGCCTCAACACGGTACAGCTTATGGTACTTAGGTCCCAATATGCAGCCCTAGCAAACCCACCCCTGGTAAAAGATAATATAAAGCTAACTACAGACCCATGATTGGGTCTGCCCTGGGCCCTTGAGAAGAGGGGAATGTAGAGCCTGAGATACTCCATCTTGTAAAAGAACTCCATTTTTGCAAAGGTACTGGACAAACAGACTTAGCCCCACTATGCACGAGCCAATCAGCCCTTAGGATAAACCTCCTGACTTTGAGTAAAAGGATTTGTGAGTTACCTTGGAAGTAATGATTTACATTTGTGATTTACCTTGGAAGTAATGATTTACATTTGTGATTTACCTTGGAAGTAATGATTTACATTTGTGATTTACCTTGGAAGTGATGATTTACCTTTGTGAAAGAATGATTCACCGTGTAAGTGAAAAAACCAATCAGAAATCCACACACAACCCTATAGAAGAGGGTAACCAATCAGTAGTCCTTTAGCCTGAACACCCCCTTTCTGTTGCCCTTTCACCTGAATGTTCCCTATATAAGCAACGTAACCCAAAACTCGGGGCTCCCTCCCTATAGCCGCTGCGTCGGTGCTGGTGGGAGCCCCAGCTCGAGCTTGGTAATAAAAACTCTCTTGCTTTTGCATTGGATACTGCCTCCCTGGTGGTCACTGGGAGATTTCGCGACTTGGGCATAACAAGAGTCCAACTCTCACATCCATACCTGACTACTGGAAAAACTACAGCTTTGACTATACAGACATTTGTCAGCAAAGTAATCTAGCAGCATCTAGAAAAGTGTCTTAGACATAAAAGATGCTTGATAACTGTTCAAAGAATTCTGATACATGATACTGAGAAACTATGATTGGTCTTTTGCATTTTTATAGCATATCAACTCCTAGCACATAAGTAGAGTTCTGTACATACTTATTAAAAAGGAAATGATTTCCTTTTACTAGTAATAAAGAGTTTCAGATATTGCAATTTGAATTGTGGGTAATCTAGAGTTAATAATTTTAAAACTGTATTATTTAAAATGAATAAATATATACAAGAAAATCAATCCCTGTGACTTGTGCTTCCCCAGTCTTCCCTGGAGAGCTCAGGCAGGTAGCTGCTGATTCATTGTCTTCATAAGGGGACTGTGTCCACACAGAGGAGCATCCCATGTGAGTTTGAATCTGAAGATCTCAGGGCATGGTTTTTGACACGGAAATTGGTGAGAAAGTGAGGTCTCAAGTTGCGCAGTGTTTTCAGAGTCAATAACACAAATGTCAGATCATAAAGGAAGCTCTCACACTAGCAATATAAGGAAGAGACAGAATTTATGATGAACTATTTTCCTCCAGGAGAAGAGGAGCTCCTGTGGCATTGGTAAAAGTCACCTACTGCCCAGCCCAGCAAGAAAACCTTAGAGCCCTCTTGGTGGACACAGCGTCGCCTAGAGAGTTGTGAATGGAATCACTGATTTGCAGGCTCTATGGACAAATGATTTTCTCTATCTTGATTTTTTGACATTATATATGAAGGAATTGTTGATGTCAGTCTGTTACACAAACATGGTTTCCCTAATGATGAGTTGTTTACTTGCAGATATAAATCACTTAAAATCTATGAAGACCTCAGCACAGAACCATTAATCTTGCTGAGAAATGAATACCCTGTGAATGCTCTGGAGAATGGAGCATATCATCTTCTGTGAGATTAGCACATTTTGGATGAAGCTCTGTTTCTGTGTATCCAACCAAAAGTGAGTTGTCTTCCTTCTTAGAACTTGGTTTCTCTCTTGAGGTCCAGAGAATTTCTTCCTTCTATTACAGTCATTTGTATGTGTGTTTCATTTTTTTTTCTTCTTCCAGTCTTATATGAGATATAATTGGCATATAACATCATATTTGTTTAAGGTATATGACATAATGATTTGATATATGTATGTTTTGAAATGATTGCCATGATAATTCTAGTTAATACTCATCATCTTACAAAGTTATGAAAAATTTTTTGAGATGAGAGCTTTTAAGGTATTCCCTCTTAGCAAGTTTCAAACATGCAATATAAAGTTATTAATTATAGTCACTATGTTGTACACATTCCCAGGGTTTATTGATTTTATAACTGGAAGTTTTGACCACCTTCACCCATTTTGCCCATCTCCAACTCAAACTTCTGACAACCAATCTATTCTCTGTATCAGTGAGTTCAGTTTTGTTTAGATTCCACATGTAAATGAGATTAAGTATGGGCTTTCATTCCTTCACTAGACCAAGGAGCTGGAGTTGATGTCATAATCATTGCCTTCTGAGCTGAGCCAATTACTTGCCAAAGTGATGTTACACCTGTGTGTGCATGTTCAGTTGCTCAGTTGTGTCTGACTCTGCAATCCCCTGGACTGTAGCTCAACCAGGCTCCTCTGTCGTGGGATTTTCCAGGCAAGAATACTGGAGTGGGTTGCTGCTTCCTTCTCTAGGGGATCTTCCTGACACAGGGATCAAACCAGTGTCTCCTGCATTGACAGGCAGATTCTTTACCAGTGAGCCACCTGGGCAACATACTCTAGGAAATAGTAAAAAAAAAAAAAAAAAAAGGAATGATTTAGCCATTAGTCTACTATTTCAGAATTAATTATTATCATCTTCTCTTTTAAATAAACTCCACTTGATTCAGCTTTAGAAACTAATATATGTAGAAGCCCTCTGGCTTAGTAGATGGAGTTAGCTTGGAAGTCAGGAGAAGTTTTTTACTGTTCATTTTTTAAGGACCCTTGGGGGAAAAGACCTTACTTAGCATTTCTTTCCTGGAATAGTAGAATGAAAGGACTCATAAAGGTCATTCGGTATATTTCCTCAGACACACAGAGGAAGAGGGACATGTATCGATTGGCACTATACATTAGTGGTCAAGGTGAAGGCTGTGTCCTGACCCTCATCTATGCGACACGAGACAAGACAGTGTTGACTTTGGTGGGGAACGGGCTTCGAAGCGGTAGGAGGACACTCTATTAAGTGATAGAAATAGTCTCTATCCAAATCTGGATGATGATTGCTGGCATTTTTAAACATGTAAAAATCCTGCACTTCTACACTTAAATTTATATATTTTATGGAGTATAACATTATATTTCAGAAAAAAAGGAATATTTTAATGAAACTGCCTAGTTCCTCATCCATTATTTTATTTCTTATATGTCTGCCATTTTTCTGATTACAAAATAGTTCATACTTAGTAAAAATTCTGACATAACAGATACGTAAAAAGTTAATGGATAACTTTCAAAATGCCATTATCAAGAGAAGAAATATTGTTAAAATTTTATTATTCCCAGGGTGTACATTCATTTTAAAAAGCAGGTCCTTTGAGAGTACGGAAGTACTAAGTGTTGCCTTCACCCCAACCACACCCAGCCCCATCTCATAATCTCTAGGATATATTTACAGTGGAGAAGTAGTGACAGGCACTACTCCCAAGTCTCCTTTTGGTTCTGGACAAGTCTTAGTTTTCTCCATCGTCGGTTCTTCTCTAGACTCCAGAGTTTGAGGCTTGTTTACCTTTTTGGTGACTCCTCCATTCTACCTTCCTACAATTGACGTTAGGAAAGTATCACTGTGTCACTAGTTCTTCCACTATTAAGGATCTTAAAACGGGTTCATGTTACTGCTCTGTTTCAAAGATATGTTGCTAAACATCACAGAAGAATGAATGAGAGGTGTGATGTGAGTAACCAGCCAAGGAACTGACAGTCTCAGGGAGCTGTGAACACAGTTTTCCTTTGTAAGATACAGATAGCAAGATTTTAAATTTCCTCACACTTTTGTTTCCATTAGCAGAGGATTAGCAGTCAATTTGTCTCCTTTTAAATTCCACACGTTGGATAGGAGCTAATGAGAACGGAAATTAGCCTGTCTATCTGAGCCTGGAACTTGCCAGTTCATCTTCGTCCTTTCTCTTCCTTTCTGATCAACTCGATCCTGAATAAAAACTGGTGGGTCTAAGTAGATTAGAGGTCAGGACTTAGAACATCTGGTTGTGCTAAAAAGCTAAGGAAGTGCTCAAAGGATGATGGAGATACATTAAAAGGACACAGAGCATCAAGATAAGCAATGATAGTAACGAATTATAAGTCATATTACATACATGTTGATTATGAGTCAGTAAAAGAAAAGGATATTTACATAGTTTCAAGGTACCTCAAAATACTTGTTATTACAAATGGGAAAATAGTAACTTTACAGTGGATTGGCAGACTCTAATCGACTGATCAAAGTGCACATCATCAGTAATGGACCAAACTGAAGATCAGAGAAATAGAGTCAAGGGATTAGATATGATAGATGTTTGTAACATTGCACAGGAGACAGGGATCAAGATCATCCCCAAGAAGAATAAATACAAAAAAGTAAAATGGCAGTCTGAGGAGGCCTTACAAATAGCTATAAAGAAGAGAAGTGAAAGGCAAAGGAGAAAAGGAAAGATATACCCATTTGAATGCAGAGTTCCAAAGAATAGCAAGGAGAGATAAGAAAGACTTCCTCAGTGATCAGTGCAAAGAAATAGAGGAAAACAATAGAATGGGAAAGACTAGAGACCTCTTCAAGAAAATTAGAGATACCAAGGGAACATTTCATGCAAAGATGGGCACAATAAAGGACAGAAATGGTATGGACCTAAGAGAAGCAGAAGATATTAAGAAGAGGTGGCAAGAATANTATTTAAAAGCAGAGACATCACTTTGTCAACAGAGTTCCGTCTAGTCAAGGCTATGGTTTTTCCAGTAGTCATGTATAGATGTGAGTGTTGGACTATAAAGAAAGCTGAGTGCTGTAGAATTGATGCTTTTGAACTATGGTGTTTGAGAAGACTCTTGAGAGTCCCTTGGACTACAAGGAGATCCAACCAGTCCATCCTAAAGGAAATGAGTCCTGAATATTCATCCAAAGGACTGATGCTGAAGCTGAAACTCCAATACTTTGGCCACCTGATGCAGAGCTGACACATTTTAAAAGACCCTGATGCTAGGAAAGATTGAAGGCAGGAGGAGAAGGGAATGACAGAGAATGAGATGGTTGGATGGCATCACCGACTCAATGGACATGAGTTTGTATAAACTCCGGGATCTGGTGATGGAGACAGAGGCCTGGAGTCCTGCAGTCCATGGGATTGTAAGGAGTTGGACACAATTGAGCGACTGGACTGAACTGAACTGAAGATTAGATGCATTGAGAAGAACACAGCATCACTCCTGTGATATTTCTGCCAGAGATGAATAACCTAGATCTAGTTGTGAGAAAACATCAGAAAACATAAATTGGGGGATATTCTACCAAATAGCTAGGCAGTAACCTTCAAAAACATCAAGGCCATGATAGTGTTTCATACAGAAATAATTAAAAAGACATGCACTGTGTGATTCTGTACTGTATCCTTTTGCTATAAAGGATAAAGGACATTATTCTGGCAATTAGTGAAATTTGAACAGATCCTGAACGTGAAATGGTGGCCAAGTTATCAATGTGAATTTCCTGATTAATGGTTGTGCTGAGGTAACAGGGAAGAATGTTCTTGTAATGAGGAAGAATGTTCTTGGTTTTTGGAAATACAATATATTAAGTATTGTGGGGGGTTAAAAAGTATAACCTCAGCAACATTGTTGTTGTTTAGTTGCTAAGTGGTGTCCAACTGTTTTGTGACTCCATGAACTGTAGCCCACCAGGGTCCTCTGTCCATGAGATTTCCCACGCAAGAATATTGGAGTGAGTTGACATTTCTTTCTCCAGGGGATCTAAATTTACAAAATACTTTTATTGATACTCTCTAATTAAAAAGGATAATTAATAGACATATAAGTGACATAGTATAATTCAATAAAAAGAAAACAGGTGGGTAACAGAGGGCTAGAGTCTATCTAGTTCCCTCACTGTCATTAAGAAACTTTGGGACTTTAGACAGTCACTTTCTGGACCTTAGTTTAATATGTATCAAATGACAATAATAATATCCATCTACATCTGTCTATAAGGATAGAAAGTCACTAAGATTTGAAGTAAATTTTTAAATGATTTCTATATTACTATATAAATAGAACTCTATTAAATTTACCAGATTTTCTATAAAATCATTCTTAGAATCTATGCATGGGAACATTTTATCAGGTGAAGACAATTAAAAATAGGTCCGTATAATACAGATTAAAGCCCTAGAGATAAACTTGGTCCTTTAATGAAGTTTGCTGTAGAGTAAAGTGAGTAAGAACACTATTCCAATTGACTGCTGCTGCTGCTGAGTCGAGTCAGTTGTGTCCGACTCTGTGTGACCCCATAGACGGCAGCCTACCAGGCTCTGCCGTCCCTGGGTTTCTCCAGGCAAGAACACTGGAGTGGGTTGCCATTTCCTTCTCCAATGCATGAAAGTGAAAAGTGAAAGTGAAGTTGCTCAGTCGTGTCTGACTCTTAGCGACCCCATGGACTGCAGCCCACCAGGCTCCTCCGTCCATGGGATTTTCCAGGCAAGAGTACTGGAGTGGGGTGTCATTGCCTTCTCCTCCAATTGACTATTTAATGCCTAATTAAATATAGGATGCCCTATGAAAGTAACAAGCAAAGTATTCAGGCAGTGGGATAAGTTGTGGGGAAGGGAGCAGTGGAAATCCCTATGGAGAATTTTAAAAATATTAAAACCAACCAAAAGACCATCTGCTTTTAGTTTTTACCATGTGCTAGTGATTGTAGATTGCTGTCACTGTTCATATACCACCACTTTCAGGATGAACCATAGTTCTGCCCAGTCCTTCTACCCCATCCTTGTTATATCAATGTATCATGGTGTTTAGAAATAGAAGTAGAACTTCAGTCCTGCAAGGACAGTCTACAGGCTACAGAACACAACTCCTCTTCACACATACATCCACACACACACTCACCCCTCAGTTGGCAGTACATTTTTGACCTTTCTTATCCAAGATCTAAAGGATCTTATAAGATTTTTGACAGAAGTTTGTCAACTAAAGCTGGAGTTCTGCTATGCTCACAGGCAACAGAATGTGGAAAGATCATATCCGTGGAGGCCAACATCTTCTGGAATGTGAAGAACTGGCTGTGATTAAAGATGAAATTTTATGAAACTTCTTTTATATGGTGGACTATCTTTATCAACGACTTGCTCTTGCTTCGTATTTTAGTTTTGAAATATTTTCTTTCATTGCTTCTAAGAAACTATTCTATTTGGCTCCCCATAGTTAGCCAGCTAATGAATCATTTATAACTTGCCATTAACATCCAAGTTTTAATTTTTATATCTGGATATAATTTCTATGTCTTTTTCAGACACAGCTTATAGGATTTTTTAAAACTTCTGTGAGAGTTCTTTAAAATCCTCAGAATCTGCAAAATTCAAGTATAGCATAAAACTGAAAACTTTACTATAGAACGTGATTAATAACTAGATGACTTAAAAAGTCTTTGTTAAAAGGAATATTATGTACTTGCAAGCTTATTGGGAGTTTTCAGTTTGTTTCTATTTATTCACTTATTATGTCTATCTTCCATGAAATCTATAAGCCTAAACAGAGGAGCTGTTTTAAGCATCTGTCTGCTAATTTCAAGCCCTCAGTCATCTCCAGGTCTGTTGCTATTGACTACCACATACTCCCCCCTGTTATAGGCAACAGACACCTTTTTGGCTTTTAAAGATAGCTATCTAATTTTTTAATTATAAGCCAGACATTGGCAAGGCTCCATTTTTAAGAGTCTGGTTGCTTTTCTTCCAAGAAGGAGTGTTGAATTTTTTTATGGCAGGAATAACTGACTGACAGATCAGCAAATTCCCTTGGAGGCTTGTTTTTAAGCTTTGTTAGATGGGGTCTAGGGCTTCCCTGGTGGTTCAGTGGTGAAGTATCTGCAACACAGGGGCTCTGAGTCCAATCCCTGGATTGGGAAGATCCGCTGGAGAAGGAAATGGCAACCCACTCCAGTATTCTTGCCTGGAGAATCCCATAGACAGAGGAGCCTGGTGGGCTGCAGTCCATGGGATCACAAAGAGTCGGATACGACTTAGTGACTAAATCATCTTCATCATCATCAAATAGGGTCCAATGCAGTCCTTAGTGGAGAGCCCGATCTCTTTGGTTCCCAGAGGGAAATCTGTAGTTTTCAACGGTCTCTTCAGTTGAGATGGTCAAGCTCTATGGGAAGTCCAAAACCTCCTGAAAGCTCACAGAACCCCTGTAGCTATTTTCTGCCAGTTTCACTGAGCTGCCTTGTAAGAACCGTATTTAGGTGAAGATAGGAGACCAATAGGTGGGTTTCTCGAACTCTTTCTCTGTGTGACTCCTTCTTCCCGGTACCCTGGCCCACAAGTCCCAGCTCCTTCAGCATCCCCGCTCTGATCTCTGCTCTCCTGTCAACTCACTGCTCTGCTGGGGCTTCCCCTCCCCCACCCAGAGAGTGACTCAGGCTTAAAGCCTATCCATCCATCAAGGGCTCACTTAATGCATATTTCTTTTCTTAGGAGTCAAATTCTTGAGCCGCCCACTGTCCAATGTCTGAAAACACTGTCTTCATGTTTTATGCCCACTTTCATATTTGTTTAAAGTACAAGTCTAGACCTGTCAGTACCAGAAACAAAGACTAATTTGTTTGCCTTTACTTCTCTGTTTTCAATGTATTCAAAATTTTTAAATACTTATTGATCCCTTAAAAGGTATTATCTATGGTATGATTTTCCAAAGTGTGTTCCATGAAAAATTTAAAAGACTGTGTGCTAAAATAGCTTAGAATATGCATTTATCTTGACAGCAGGACACCTCAGTGCCATAAAAAGCTAATATGGATTATACATTTTCAGGGGACTACATTATTTGCATTTTTCAAATTCATTTTACCACAAAATCCATTTTTTAACAAATTGTCTTGTGATAGTACTAGACAATGGACCACTTTTTGGGCAGTGATGCTCTGTGGCTGCTATTTATTAATTTTTAAAAATTTATGCACCTAATTAAAAAGGAAGCATGGTTATAACTACCTTCTAAAATTAATTTTTAGATGGAAAGTAAGCTCAGTTTCTTCTTCTTTTCCTTAGCACACTTCCAGCCAAAATTATTCCAGGAAGTCCTCAAGACATCTAGGGAAATACATGTGTGCATATACATAGATTCCCAATGGTTAAGTTTGCAGCTGGGCCCTTTTAATATTTTATGTATCATGAAAAAAGGATAGTTTTAAAGGGATACGTATAATTTTATATTATGGAAATTTTATATTATAGTATTTCATTTTGACATGTTTTTCTTAAAAAGAAAAAGGCATTTTTTGATACTGGAAGATTAAGTCAGTATTTTTCATTCTCTGAAGTTATCGTCTTATTGTGCTATTTGATAAACGCGGTGTCACTAAAACATGAGAATGATGAGCCTTCAGGAGAAGCAGCAGCAGCTGTGAGATCTCTTCTTTACCATTAATAATTAAACTAGTTTAAGTGTTTCTTACAGAGCTGTCCTTCTCCTCCAGCACACACAAAGATCTGGATACTGCTGGTCTGGTTGAGAGCAGTTCCTAGCTGCCACAAGTCTAGGAATTATATGGAAACAGCAGGAGTTGGGAAGATCCCCTGGAGAAAGAAATGGCAACCCAGTACAATACTCTTGCCTGTGAAATCCCATGGACAGAGGAGCGTGGTAGGCTGCAGTCCGTGGGGTAGCAAAGAGTCAGACACAATTTAGAGACCAAACGACAGCAGGGGAGGGAACAGACCTGAAGACAGCTGACTGCGGGACGTTCAGGGCCCAGGGTATAATCTGATTATTTTGCTTATGTCTGCCAAGCATGTCCCTCTCTGGACCTTGGTTTCCCCAACAGACAACGAGCTCCTTGGACTAGGGAATTTCAGAATTGCTTCTAACTCTCACATTCTTGTTGAATAATACTGTGCTCAGATGCTCACTCTTGTCTGACTCTTTGTCACCACATGGACTGTAGTCTTCTAGGCTCCTCTGTCCATGGGATTCTCCAGGCAAGAATACTGGGGTGGGTTGCCATTTCCTCTTCCAGAGGATCTTCCTGAACCAGGCATCAAACAGGTATCTCCTGAATCAGCAGGCAGATTCTTTGCTACTAGCGCCACCTGGGAAGCCTTGAATAATATTGTGAGTGTGTTAGTCACTCCATTGTGTCACGCTCTTTGCAATCCCAGACCGTAACCCACCAGGCTGCTCTGTCCATGGAATTCTCCAGGTAAGAATACTGGAGTGGATAGCCATTCCCTTCTCCAGGGGATATTCTTGACTCAGGGATGGAACCCAGGTCTCCTGCATTGTAGGCAATAAGAATGTGTCAACTACAAATTGGCACTTACCAAGAACATTGCCAATGATGGAACAAGGCCTTTGCCATCTGCCTCTATGGAGACTGAACCCCGTGCTGCTATAGCTGTTGACCTTCAACAACCCCTGGGGGAGTTCAGGGTGGAGTGAGGCATTCCATGCTCCAGGGAACCTGATGGGACAGGTCTTTAGATAGTTGGATGTTTTTAGGAACAGATTTGATGATCTCAATCCTTGCATGTCCTCATATTTAGAGAAACACTAAATCCCTTTATGGTGACATCAGATCCTCATGACTAACAAAAAACCTTTGTTAGCTCTCAACCTAAGTCGAGTGCTTCATGGTCGCCCACTTTCATATTTGGTACTGACAGGTCTAGACTTGTACTTTAAACAAATATGAAAGTGGGCATAAAACCTAAGTCGAGTGCTTCACCAAAACGTTATATATTGACTTTTCCCCACTGCAGCAGTCTCTCAGAGCTGTCTGCGATGCTGCCTCCCAGGCTGCAGTCCTCATTTTGCCCCAAATAAAACTTAACCCACAATTCGCAAGTTTTACATCTTTTATAGTCAACAAATGTCACTTCTAGATAGCATTCCTTCTGCCTGGAGTACAAGAGATGTGTTCTGGAAAACACTGGAAAATATGACTGTCAAGCAACTTGTGGGTTCATTTTAGCTTTATGCCTGTAAACTGGAACATTCTTACCCCTCATATTTGGCCTTCCTGACTTAAATAATTCCCCCCAATCACTATCAATTTATCTGTCAAAACCTCTCATTTCAGTTCTTGTCAAGTGACAGAGGTGATGGCTCTTCTCCTGGAACATTATTCCATGTTCCTTCCTACCAAGAGCAAAAGATTATTAAGCAGGAGAGAGGCTTTTCCCGCAAAAATACAATGGGATTTTGCAGAGAACTAGAACAAAAGGTTTTTAAATCCCTAAATGAAGTCAGGAGGAAAAAAATAAGTCATTCTGGTTTTAGTTGCTAACAAAGGCAGAGAAAGAAAAAAATCAGTTGCTATATTACTTCTCCATTAGCCAAGCTCAGCACAAAGTGAAAAAGGATTTCCTGATACAACTGTATATTACCTTCAATTGCATTATTGGTTTAGATTATAGCAGAGGGGAAAAATCAAAGATTTCGCCTTTGTTTTCCATGGAGCCTCAGATGCACCCGATAGTGTATCTATCTCTAGGAGCATTATATAAGGATACCATGGGATGCTCTGTGTTGTTATCCTAACTAAGGACAGGTAAACCTGCAGAGCTGCAGGTCCTGAGGCTGCATTCCCTGAGGCAATGCCTTTCCCCAGAGAGCTGGAGCACCTTAGCTAAGGGTGGTGCAGACTGGAGACTACCCACAAGTAGAAATGCAGGAAGGCTAGCCCTGAGGGACAAGGCAAGTCCATGGGGCGGGGGAGGGGCAGCGAAGAGATTTGAGGTCTAATGCAAGGAAGATGGCCCCTCACTGGGCCATTGATTCAGCTTTCTCATTTTGGAATCCCACAGGCATAATGGCTAAGTACAGGCTATGACAAAGTCAGCTACTTACTAACGATATGAACTGGGGTGAGTTACCGAAATCCTCTGAACTTCAGTTTCCTCCTCTGTAAGAGGAGGATGATAAATTTAAAACAAATGAAAGAAGTGAGGATAATAAACTTAACCATAAGATGATGAGAAGTATATTGAATGAGTGAAGGCAAGTAAAGCACTTAATACCTGACTTGCCAAAGTTCAGTGTTAGAAATACTACAGTCTCATCTTTCTATCCTCTAGCTTTGCCTGCTTTCAGCTATTCCTAGTAGCTACTAGAATGTAAGCTCCAAGAGGTCTCAGATTGTATCCTTAAGATTCATGGTTGTATCTTCAGCTTAGTAGAGTACCTGACACATTGTAGGCACTTCATGAATAATTGCTGAATAAATAAGCTAATAAATGAAAGAATTTCTGATTAGTGCTCTTGGACAGCCTGCCTCCATCTCTGTGAGGGTGGGTCATGCAGCCACGAAACACTGGGCCATCCCAAGTTGACAGGCTTTGACCTGTGCCTGATCATTCATATTATCGACATATGGCTCTGATGTGTAGGCAAATGTATTTGCTTTTAAAAGGAAATGGCAACCCACTCCAGTATTCTTGCCTGGGAAATTCCATTGACAGAGGAGCCTGGTGGGCTATAGTCCTTGGGGTCACAGAGAATTGGACATGACTGAGCGACTAACTCTAACTGTAGTTTCCAGCACTTTGGTCCAGGTCTTTCTTGTATGTGTGTGGGACTGTAATGTTATCTCTTGTTGTTACACATAAACATTTTAAAATTCATGGTGCTGGGCCAATAGATTAGTAATATCACTTTGTCCTATCTCTCATAGAATTTCCCAAAGGAAGCAATTATAGCAGGTACTTCATTTCATCTGGTCTTCTACAGTAGAGTATATGTGTATACAGGCAACTCATTATCCTGATACAAATTTTCCACACTGAGACTCAGCCACTCAAAATCTTCTTTAAAGCCCTGCCCATGGAATGACTATCACATTTTAATACATCTCTTGTGGAATCTCATTTCATAGGCAAGGAAAAGAGAGAGAAAAGATGGGTGAATAGAAGAAGGTATGTCAGTAGTGGTGCAAATAGCAGGCTTAGAAGTTGACAACTGAAGTGGTGGAGGATAACACAGAAGATCAGAGAGGAATCAGAGAAATGAAGGAGGTAGGCAGGAAGGCACTAGTCACTAACAGATTCCCACCATGTGCTGTTCATACTTCTTATTATAGCATGCACCACATTCTATGCTATTTTTCTTTTTCTAAAAGTTGTTCCCTACCACTATATTGTAGATTTGATGATGTAGACCCTGTTTTAATCTCATAGTTTAGCCTAGCCTCTGTCATATAGTAATTCTTAATAATTTTGAATGGGTTAGTGAATTAGTAGATGGAAGGATGAATGAATGGCCAGAATATAAGAGAGAAAGGAGAAAAGTAGAGATTATTTAATAAGAGTGATCCAAGTATCTAGGACCCAGAGCAATTCCCAAGGTTGACCACAGGTGCAGAGTCTCTTTGGGTTTGGACTGAGGGTGTTTCTCTCCTGAGAAGGAGAGGATGGAAAAAGGCACAATTTTCAGTCAGAAAGCTGAGTTCCGTATGATAGAGAAAACTCTAAATATATTACCACATGAGAACAAGAATCAACATCTAGTTTTGAAAGTAGAGGCAGTAGCTTGAAAAAAATGTAGATAACATTTCAGGGTACTTACTGGCAACAGATATTGCTACCTAATTAGATTTGATGTGTCTCCTTAGGAAAGCTTATGTGTGAATGGCCAGTTCAAGTGTAGCAACCAATATTTCCCTGCCAAACCATTGATTATTAAAAACATAAACTTGGATTTGAAGGGTTGAGGATGGAGTCTGAATACTACACAGAAATCTTTCTTACAGAAAAGCTAGGTCATTGGGAGAATGAGTTCATTGCATTTGAAAGGTACAGGGAATGGAGACTTCAGCATGGCTTCAAGAGTCAATATGAGTATGATTAGACCTCAGAGTATAACTCTTCTTGGAGGAAGAGAAGCTCACAGTGGTTAGTTTTGCTCTTATACTTGGGGTACTTGATACCACTATGTTGCCAAGCTGAAGATATAAAGCTCAGAGACAAGAGCTAGCACATTAGCATAAGGGGAATGAAGCCATTCAACCTGCAAAAGGAATGCTGAGGATTTTAAGTTCCAGAATATGAGATGATTTTCCAGGAATAAAACTTCTACCAAAGAAAAAGACTCAGTTCAGTTCAGTTCAGTTCAGTCGCTCAGTTGTGTCTGACTCTTTGCGACCCCATGAATTGCAGCACGCCAGGCCTCCCTGTCCATCACCAACTCCTGGAGTTCACTCAGACTCGCATCCATCAAGTCAGTGATGCCATCGAGCCATCTCATCCTCTGTCGTCCCCTTCTTCTCCTGCCCCCAATCCCTCCCAGCATCAAAGTCTTTTCCAGAGAGTCAACTCTTTGCATGAGGTGGCCAAAGTACTGGAGTTTCAGCTTTAGCATCATTCCTTCCAAAGTAATCCCAGGGCTGATGTCCTTCAGAATGGACTGGTTGGATCTCCTTGCACTCCAAGGGACTCTCAAGAGTCTTCTCCAACACCACAGTTCAAAAGCATCAATTCTTCGGTGCTCAGCCTTCACAGTCCAACTCTCACATCCATACATGACTACTGGAAAAACCATAGCCTTGACTAAATGGACCTTTGTTGGCAAAGTAATGTCTCTGCTTTTGAATGTACTATCTAGGTTGGTCATAACTTTCCTTCCAAGGAGTAAGCGTCTTTTAACCTCATGGCTGTGGTCACCATCTGCAGTGATTTTGGAGCCCAAAAAAATAAAGTCTGACACTGTTTCCACTGTTTCCTCATCTATTTCCCATGGAGTGATGGGACTGGATGGCATGATCTTCGTTTTCTGAATGTCGAGCTTTAAGCCAACTTTGTCACTCTCCTCTTTTACTTTCATCAAGAGGCTTTTTAGTTCCTCTTCACTTTGTGCCATAAGGGTGGTGTCATCTGCATATCTGAGGTGATTGATATTTCTCCTGGCAATCTTGATTCCAGCATTTCTCATGATGTACTCTGCATAGAAGTTAAATAAGCAGGGTGACAATATACAGCCTTGACGTACTCCTTTTCCTATTTGGAACCAGTCTGTTGTTCCATGTCCAGTTCTAACTGTTGCCTCCTGACTTGCATACAGATTTCTCAAAGGGAGGTCAGGTGGTCTGGTATTCCCATCTCGTTCAGAATTTTCCACAGTTTATTGTGATCCACACAGTCAAGGCTTTGGCATAGTCAATAAAGCAGAAATAGATGTTTCTCTGGAACTCTCTTGCTTTTTCCATGATCCAGCGGATGGAGTACCCTATTTAGTGATGTTTTAAGGGTTCCTAGATTTGTTTTAATCATATATGCTGAGACACATAGACATGGAAGTTATTGTCGCAAGGGAAGAAACTTGGTGTATTCACAGATTCCTTATAATCAGCTGGGCCACGTGGAGTAGCACCAGGGTCAATTAGGAGTTAGATGGAGAGAAGTAAGAGGCTTTGTTGTGTTTTTTTATAGGATAGAATGGGTGAATCAGGGGGCTTCCCTGGTGGCTCAGGAGTAAAGAATCCACCTACCCAGCAGAAGACATGGGTTTGATCTCTTGGGTCAGGAAGATTCCCTGGAGAAGGAAATGGCAACCAACTCTAGTATTCTTGCCTGGGAAATCCCATGGACAGAGAAGCCTGGTGGGCTACAGTCTATGGAATCACAAAAGAATCAGATATGACTTATACTAAAACAACAACAACAACAAAGGGTGAATCAGGGTAAACAGGCTTAAAATTGGCTACTTTGAATAATTTTAGCAGGCTCTAAGATTTAGGGGCTGTCACCAGTTATCTGCTATTTGGCTCTGATAGTTTTAGGTTTGACTCGGCTGAGTCATGGTACCTAGATATTCAGTCAAACATTATTCTGATGTTTCTGTGAGTGTTTTTTTTTTTTTTTTTTTAAGATGAGATTAACATTTACATCCATGGACTTTGAGTAAAGCAGATTGCTGTTCATAATGAGGGTGGGCCTTATCAAATCAACTGAAGGCCTGACTAGAACAAAGACTGATCTCCCCTGAGCAAGAAGTATTTCTGCCAGAAGTCTGACTTTGTACTCACATTACAACTCTTCCCTGAGTTTCCAGCCTACCAACCTGCCTGTAGATTTTGGATTTACCACATCTGTACGAGCACAAGAGTCAATGCCTTAAAATAAACTCTCTCCCTCTCTTTCTCCACAACACACACAAACACACAAACATGCCATTGTTTCTGGCTCAGCAGAAGCCTGACTAATTCCCTGGACGTGGGGTGATTAGAACAGATGGACAGCAGCCAGGAGTGTGAGAGTAAAGGAAGTGGCTGGGGATGTAGGCTCTGGACTGGTTGGTTTGCATTCACAAACGACCCTCCCAGGAGAGCGGTTACTACCTCTAGGAACTGGCTAGGCCTGGGACAGCAGTCCCTTCAGTGACATCAAGGTCACCTGTGTCAAAACATCAATATTTGGAAAAGAAAAAGATATGGTTATTACAAGTAAGAAATAGGAAAGCTATGGGAAACTGATGGAATAGATTGGGGGTCATTCATATCTCCAAATAAAAATGCTGCAGTAGCTGTTATGAGAAGCTTCTATGATGCGTGGAGACCAGCAAGGCCCCTGCTCTCAATACACTTACTTTTAGCATTGAATAAAAGCCTGGAGAGAAGCAGTGGGAATCCTCAAGCTTACGAAAAGGCTAGCAAAAATATAACATATGTGACCCTAGGCTGAGGCTGGTGATTGAAGCAGAGAGAGGCTTGGCCAGGGAAATCTAAGCTCTTGGAAACTCAGAGCTCAGACAATTTAGAATAGATCCATTTAGAACAGGTCGGGGCAAGGACAATTGTGGGTGACTATCTCAGCACTGAGTTCATCCAGACTGAGACTGATTTCTAAATGATCCAGAGGACCTCAGCATAGCCAAGACAGTTGCGGTAGTCCTACCTGTGGTGTTGCCAGGTCATGAATGGTAGAGGCAGAATGAACCAGGTGGATGGGGAGGCTAGACCAGCAATGAAAAAGGTGACCCCTGTTTTCTTTTTTTTAATTGGAGTATAATTGCTTTACGATGCTGCGCTAGTTTCTGCTGTACAATGAAGTAAATCAGCTATATGTATATACATATCCCCTCCCTCTTAGACCTCCCTCTCCCCACCCCCTTAAGGCAGCTCACCTCGGTGCTCTGTGGTGACCTAAAAAGTGAGCACTTTTAAAAGGCACTGCCTTTTTCCTATTTATCTATAGGTTCCTATAATCTGCCTTTCGTATTTCTTGGTCTAATCTCTTGTAATAGAGGTGGCTAGCTGTTTCCCAAATTAATTTTCTCTGGCAATTAATGTTTGTGGACAGAGTTTGACCACATTTTCCAGCCTCTTTCCCTCATAGGGGTGGTCATATGACTCAGTTAGTGGAATGTAAACACAAGTGATGGGTATGGTTTCTAAGCTAAGGCTTTTAAGAAACAAAAGTGCTGCCTCCATGCTCTTTCCCCTTTATGGCTAACTGGGATAGCAACCCCCAGGCTGATCTTATAAATCACAAGTTAAAGACGGCAGGTGCATGGCCAGCATGGGCCCCTGAATGACTTTACAGTCTGAACTGCAGACCAGGAACATCTACCTTGGACTATTAACGTGAACAAAACCCAGATTTTTGGAGCCATTGTTTATGTTACATCAATTCAATATTATGACCCTACTGTAAGGATAAATGAACATTATTTTCTCTATGTACAAAGGGCAAAGAAACTATTTCCCCCTTTCTCCTCTTAGTATTTTTTTGTTTTTTGAGATGCACTGAATCTGAGGTTTTGCTCTAACCTTTGGAATAAAGACAAATCTCCATGGGAATTAAGCCCAGGCTATAGTTTTTATAATATAGAGATATCTCCAAAGCCATGAGACACATAACCTTAGCTTAGGGGCCTCTCATGAGATGAACTGAGACTGTCACAAGCTTCAGCCCTTTTGTCTCTCAAGAAGATAAAAAGGCTTTAATGGCTTTTCCCCACCATTTTACTGTATAAATTTGACTGAAGTTCTTCTCATACTTTGTAGTCACTTTTCTACCTTTTGTGCATATAAATATTTTAATGTTCACTCAATAGTAGATCGTGTTCTTTCTCTCCTACATAGAAGGATTGAATTATTGTTGGCAGGATTATATTATCAGATTATTTCTCCAACACCAATCAGAAACTGATCCCATAAGTGGGACTTTGCTATAACAAAACCCTAAAATATTTAGATTTGACTTAGTGGTCAAGCATCTGCTGGGGAGGAAACAGATATATCATGTTATACAGTGGCAAAATGACAGGTAATATTTTCACCTTCATTGACCTGGAAGCTAGAACAAGTGTCTTCTACATTTTTAGTTCTAGGGAAATAGGTTAGAAAAAGCAAAAATGTTTTCACGTCCATTGTGTGTTTTAGTGCATTTAGCGAGGTATTATAAAGAGGAAGTGAACCTGTACAAGAATTGGCTGGTTTGAAAGTAGAAATAAAAGTTGATAGAGGTGTAGAAATTTAGGTCTGCAAAGTTCACTGCTTCTGGATTCCAAACTGGAAGAAACATAAAGGCTTTGAGCCTTTGAGAAGGTCTGTAAAAACTTACCAATTTAATGAAGAAACTCAGTCCTCTAGCACAGATCAGATTAAGAATGCTATTAGTTTGAGAGAATTCAGCATAGGTAAAAAAATAAAGATACACAGCCAGCTGGAGCACAAAGTCCAGGAAGGAACTTTGACTATGGTCATTGGTCATTGATGGAATTGACAGGGAACACCCAGATCAGAAGCCTAGCGCTTTTGAAGGAAGTGAAAGTGCAAGTTGCTCAGTTGTGCCTGACTCTTTGCGACCCATGGACTATACAGTTCTTGGAATTCTCCAGGCCAGAATACTGGAGTGGGTAGCCGTTCCCTTCTCCAGGGGATCTTCCCAACCCAGGGATCGAACCCAGCTCTCCCATATTGCAGGCAGATTCTTCACCAGCTGAGCCACAAGGGAAGCCCTTTTAGAGGAAACACATTGCTAAAAACAAAACAAAACAAAAACTATAGGGTAAACTTGACCTTAAAAATTCTTGACTGCAAAAATCTTTGAGCCTCCATCTTCCCAGAAGATAGAGGTATGGACAATAGAAAACTATAGCCTGGGGAGTTCATCCAAGAAGCAGGATCCAAGGTTTATTAAGAATTTTCTCCTCTGTAGAATAAGTGTTCTTCATAAGACCCATCCCTCAGTTCCCCTTCCTTGCCATGAACCACTGCCTCCTAGTTGGCCTTACTTCCTTATCCAGAAAAGAAACTTTCGTTTGGTTGCTCTGTCCAGGACTGCCCTTGGGTAGTGGGCTAAGTGTCCAGTGGCAGAAACTTCTTGTCTATATTCCCAAACTCAAGATGCCGTAAACAGAAGAAAGAGGAAGAAACACATGTCTCCAAGATATTCTGGCCTTAGAGGTGGTAAGGTGGGACTTTGGGCTGTCTCATTTTGGGAGGAAGGCAAGTGAAGCTTTGGGGAACAGATGGATAAAGAAGATTTTAGGAAGTTATGCTCTATATTTACTCATTCAATTTTCCTTCTTCTCTTCTTCAAATCTTTAGCAAACCTTGAATGTTTTTCAAAACTTTCAGAGATGGATTTGCTTTCTATTTAATGTTTTCCTCCAGACAGAGAGAGGTTTTAAGGCAGAGCAAATGGTTAAGATATGACCGTGTTATACGCACATCACATTTATTTGACTAAATAAGTACAGCATAGTGAAGATACCACTAGTACATCAGTCTTTTAAAACAAGCATTATACTTTCATCTTACAGTTAAAAATTGCCCCTAAGTCCTGATAGTAGCTTGTTTTACCCATTTTCTGTTTCTATGAAGGAGCCTAGCTTGCTCAGTATATACATAGGTTATTATTACTTCTTTTTAACTCTAGGGTATTTCTGTCTTGAGCTGCAGAGCCAAAGAAAGAGACAGTGTTCTCATAGAAAAGGCATGCTTTTCTTCCTCCACTGTGGGGATGGGGTGGCCCACAGTTGCACTGGCTTAATCATGCCTGCACCTGGCAATCAATCACTCTTCTGGAGACTGCATCCCATTAGGCATCAGCACAAAAATGACTCTTGCCAAGCAGAAGCAGGGGCAGAAAATGCAATTCCAGTCTCTGACAGTGATGGAACATAGATTATGCCAAATCTTTGCCTGTTGTCCCTGGATATGAAACAGACACAGAAAAGTTGCCAACTGAGTAGCTCGGCTCATGCTTCCTTTAGAAGAAAACACCATGTTTTTTCATTACACAATTTATCCACAAGGGACACAAAACTAAAACTATTATGTTTTTCCTAGAAGAGGAATTATAATATGATATGATATGTGAGGTATACTCCAAGTAGAAAGTTCAGTGGCAAAGAACTGACTCTTAATATTTCCAACCATGTGCAAGAATTTTGTGAATATTCTTTGCAGATTTAACCCTTTCCTTTTCTATCTAATCCCTCAACTGCCTACCTCATTTTGTTCCCTCCCCAAAACAGTTCATTTAAACCCTGGTCCAACTGAAATAGATCCTTCTTGAAAAATTACAAGATCACAGAATGTTGAGACAGGAAAATTTCATGAGTGATTTTTGCTTCATCCCCTTGTTTTGAGTACTGAGAAACTAAGCCCAGGAATGATGAAGTGATTTAACCAGTTTCAAACAGCTAGAGAAATGTCAGGCTCAGGATTAGTTCAGAGCTTTCCTCTTATTTCTAAGTATTGTTCTATTTACAGTGAGGTTCCTGAATGTTTGATAGACATTTTGTCAGCTGAATCCAGTAGGTCTTCAACTACAATTCTAAATTTTAACTCTGCTGAAAAGACACTGAAGAGGCAAGTTCAATGCTCTATTTAAGGAGAAAAAAAATAGTGCTCCTTGGGTTCTATTATGAATTGCTTCCTGTGTACTCATAGATCTTCCTCAAACAAAGATTTGCTGCCTAAGAGTCTGGAGTGAGAAATATTGGCTTGTCCAAAATAGGCATTTATCCTAGACAGATGAAAGTTATCAATTGTAGACCTGCATATAAACAATAATTATGTAAAGATGGTTAAAGTTGATAATCAATTATTCAATTAGTTAATTCATTCTTTACTCATTTCATATGTAAATATTTAGTGCCTGTGATGTAGGCAAGATACTGTGCTAAGGTTGTTCATGAAGAACCCAAAGGTGAGTAAGTCCAAGTCTGCCCTGAATGAGCTAATTTCTGGTCACCTAAGAAACACTAAGAAATGGATTTTCAGCAGAGTATTTTGATTCTGTAGGAGTGGAGAGAAGCAAGATGTTTCTGGAGGAAAAGTTTATCTAACACAATTTCTCTATATATCCATTTTTAAAAGTAGCTTTTATTGAGGTATGATTGACATACAATAAACCTCATATATTTAAAGGGAACAATTTAATATGTTTCACAAATGTAAACATCCATGAAAGTCAAGTCAAAGTGATAACATATCCACAACACTGTAGTTTGCTAGTGCCCTTTGTAATCCCCTTCTCTCACTCGTTCTTGACGTTATAACCCAGCCCCCAAGAAAACAAGGAGTACTGTCATTATAAATTAGGTGCAGTCTCTATAATTTATGTAAAAGGGATCATCAAACTCTCTTTTGTTTAGCTTTTGTCACAGCAAATTATCTTGAGATCGATCTACACTGTTGTGTGTATCAACAGTTTGCTTCTTTTTATTGCTAAGTAATATTCCACCGAATATATAAATATATATATTTATATGTGATATGAATATGATGTGATATGATATGA
>SJYQ01004921.1:43072-145228 GCA_006410935.1 Redunca redunca
AGTTTGGGTTGCTTCCAATTTCTGCCTGTTTCAAATAAAGCTATAAATATTCATGTGCAAGTCTTTGTTTATGCAGACATATGCTTTCATTTACCTTGAGTAAATAGCAGGGAATGGAACAGCAGTGTCACGTGATCTGTGAATGCTTAACTTTGAAGAAGCTGCCACACAGTCTTCCATAATGGTTGCACCATTTTGCATTCTTACCAGCAATGTATGAAAATTCTAGTTGCTCCATGTCCTTGACAATATTTGGTATAGTAAATCTTTTTAATTTTGGTCATCCCAAAAGTATCTTTCTATATCCACATATACACTGATTTACAGAGAGGCTGGTAGCCTCTTTGGAAAAAACCTTGAACTCCACCTATCATTTCCATTCAGACTTATATATGGAATAAGACAAAATTCACCCCTGGAAAAAAATGTATCATAAAGAGAAAAAGAGTGTGTCAGTGGGAACCAGACTCAGGAATGGAGCCAGAGAAGACTGTCAGTCCTGGAGACAGTATGGTGGTGAGGAAACTCATCTTGAGCCACTTGGCTGGCCTTACACAACACACACAGGCATGCGCAACCGTCGTTCCTTCCCTGAAGTCTGAAGCACGTGAAGTGTGGGAGCCACCTGGCCAAGGCGCTCTTTTCACTCCCATATCACACAGAAGGTGTGCCGTCCTTTTCACCAAGGGTGACGGTAAGGATCTCTTAGGTCAAATTGTTCCCTGTCCATCAACAGTGGACGTGGCAGCTTCCCAGCTCCCCTGGGTCTCCTGTGATGCCAGTGGTGTTGGTGCGGGCAGAGTTTCAGATCCAGGTAACACTTCTGAGGAACAGTGGGGCTCAGGCTGACTGAGGGGACGATTTCTAATCAGGACTTGGTGAAAGAAACATGACAATAGCCTTGAGGCTAATTGAGAATAAACTGTGATTTACTGTTGCATTTCTAAAATAATCAAGCGGAGGATCAGAGTCATTGATCTGATCAATAGATCACATCAGAATAGAATAGATGGTAGAACAGATGGAACTATGCTTACCAACTGCAGAAGCCTGAGACTCTCGGGTAACACACTTATGCAGCCATTAAGTCAGAGAGAATTTAAAAGAGACATAATAGATGGGTGAGGGCCTCACTGATGGCTGAGCAGTAAATCCATCTGCTAAAGTAGGAGACGTGGGTTTGATCCCTAGGTTGGGAAGAGCCCCCGGAGAAGGAAATGGCAACTCCCTCCAGTATTCTTGCCTGGGAAATCCCACGGACAGAGAAACCTGGTGGGCTACGCTCCATGGGATCACAAAGAGTCAAACACAACTGAGCAACTAAACAATAAGAAATGGATAATGACAGTGGATATTTATTGAGAACTTAATGATGTATCAGGTAGTATTCCGAGTGCTTTAAATGGATAAACTCATTAAATCTTGTAGCACAAGGCTTTCATGTTGTAGGTTGCAAACCCAATACAGAAGTCAAAGCATCTTCATAGGAAATGTGTGGGTTTTTTCTTAAGCTATAGGGATGTAGTAACATAGATTCATTTGCTTTATCATAACTGTACCTAGAGATGCTGTCAAAAATATTATTCCCATTTTAGAGGTAAGGAAACTAAGCCCCAATGAGCTTAAAATAATTTCCCAAGTTTATATAGCTTAGAAGTGGCAGGATCAAGATTAAAACCGAGGCAGTCTGGCTCCACAGTCCATGTTTTTAATCACTCTACTGTGTTGATGTAGAGAGAGATGCAAAATGTTCCTGATTTCAGAGAAATGTAGCATTAGCTTTTACTGAGGAAATTGGAGGAGCTTCATGCACAATAGAGTATTTTAAATTACATCTTTGCATAATTATGAAAGTAGAGAATAGGAGGTTTATAACCATTAGGTCAGGATGGAGAGCATTTCTGCCTGATATCAAATTATGCCAATGATTTTGGATACATTTTTTTTCACTCTAAAATTGAGTGGAGTCAGCTTATATCAAATATAGCTGGATTGATTTATTACGGATACATATATATTTTATTAACTTTTATATAATGTAACACATATTTGAATATTATCTTCATGTCTTCTGACCACTTAGAGTCTTTTTTTTTGTAATTAGGAGAAAAACAAATAAGTAAAAGCAAAGTACATTCTGTAGATCATAGTAAATTCAAAATATAAAATAATTCAATGTACTAGATCAAGGTATTTTACAGTTACATTATTATGTTACTTAGAGTCTTTTAATATGATGGGCTAGACAAGGCTGTGGTCCCTGTGATCAGTTTGGTTAGTTTTCTATGATTGTGGTTTTCATTCTGTCTGCCCACTGATGGATAAGGATAAGAGGCTTATGGAAGATTCCTGATGGTAGAGACTGACTGAGGGGGAAACCGAATCTTGTTCTGATGCACAAGGCCATGTTCAGTAAATCTTTAATCCAATTTTCTGTTGATGGGCGGGGCTGTGTTCCCTCCCTGTTGCTTGAGCTGAGGCCAAACTATGGTGGAGGTAATGAAGATAATGGCAACCTCCTTCAAAAGGTCGGATGCATGGACTGCTGACCTCAGTGCCCCCAACCTTGCAGCAGGCCACCACTGACCCACACCTCTGCCAGAGATGCCTGGACACTCATGGGCATTTCTGGGTCAGTTTCTTGTGGGGTCACTGCTCCTTTCTCCTGGGTCCTGGTGCTCATAAGATACCAAGGGAACATTTCACGCAAAGATGAGCACAATAAAGGACAGAAATGATGTGGACCTAACAGAAGCAGAGATATTAAGAAGAGGTGGCAAGAATATACAGAACTATACAAAAAAGATCTTCAGAACTCACATAACCACAATGGTGTGATCACTCACCTAGAGCCAGACATCATGGAATGCAAAGTCAAGTGGGTCTTACAAAGCATCACTATGAACAAAGCTAGTGGAAATGATGGAATTCCAGTTGAGCCGTTTCAAATCCTAAAAGATGATGCTGTGAAAGTACTGTACTCAATATGCCAGCAAATCTGGAAAACTCAGTAGTGGCCACAGGACTGGAAAAGGTCAGTTTTCATTCCAATCCCAAAGGCAGTGCCAAAGAATGCTCAAACTACTGCACAATTGCACTCATGTCACATGCTAGGAAAGTATTGCTCAAAATTCTCTAAGCCAGGCTTCAGCAGTACATGAACCGTGAACTTCTAAATCCAGATGTTCAAGCTGGATTTAGAAAAAGCAGAGGAACCAGAGATTACATTGCCAACATCCACTGATCATCAAAAAACAAGAGAGTTCCAGAAAAACATCTACTTCTGCTTTATTGACTATGCCAAAGCCTTTGACTGTGTGGACCACAACAAACTGGGAAAAATTCTTCTAGAGATGGGAATACCAGATCACCTGACCTGCCTCTTGAGAAATCTATATGCATGTCAGGAAGCAACAGTTAGAACTGGACATGGAACAACAGACTGGTTCCAAATAGGCAAAGGAGTATGTCAAGGCTGTATATTGTCACCCTGCTTATTTAACTTCTCTGCAGAGTACATCATAAGAAATGCTGGACTGGAAGAAGCACAAGCTGGAATCAAGATTGCCAGGAGAAATATCAATAACCTCAGATACACAGATGACACCACCCTTATGGCAGAAAGCAGAGAAAAACTAAAGAGCCTCTTGATGAAAGTGAAAGAGGAGAGTGAACTCAACATTCAAAAAACAAAGATCATGGCATCCAGTTCTGTCACTTCTTGGCAAATAGATAGGGAAATAATGGAAACAGTGAGAGACTTTATTTTTTGCAGGCACCAAAATCACTGCATGGTGACTGCAGCTATTAAAAGATGTTTGCTCCTTGGAAGAAAAACTATGATCAGCCTAAACAGCATATTGAAAAGGAGAGATGTTACTTTACCAACAAAGGTCCATCTAGTCAAAGCTATGGTTTTTCCAGTGATCATGTATGGATGTGCGAGTTGGACTATAAAGAAAACTGAGCACTGAAGAATTGATGCTTTTGAACTGGGATGTTGGAGAAGACTCTTGAGAGTCCCTTGGACTGCAAGGAGATCCAACCTGTCAAATCTAAAGGAAATCAGTCCTCAATATTCACTGGAAGGACTGATGCTGAAACTGAAACTCCAATACTTTGACCACCTGATGGGAAGAACTGACTCATTAAAAGACCCTGATGTTGGAAAAGACTGAAGGCAGGAGGAGAAGGGGACAACAGTGGATGAGATGGTTGGATGGCGTCACTGACACGGTGGACATGAGTTTGAGTAGGCTCCAGAAGTTGGTGATGGAGAGGGAGGCCTGGCATGCTCCAGTCCATGGGGTCACAAAGAGTTGGATACAACTGAGTGACTGAACTGAACTGAACTGAATGTGATGGGGGACAGTATGTGCTAGGAAGTGGAACTACCTGTGCTAGGCCAGTTCCTGGCTCTACAACTTCTTAGCAGAGTGGCCTTAGATAAGTTTTCAACCTCTTATCACAACTGTAAGGAGTTTGAGATGTTTCCCCACTTGCCATCCAACAAGTCAGCCCTGTCACAGTTTCATGGATTCTGGAAGAAGATATGAGACTTTTGAGTCAGAGACAAAGAACTTGATTACTCGTGGCAACAGCAGTGGCTAAAGTGCCAGCATCTGTGCCAGTCCCCGCAGCCCAATTCTTATAGGATGATAGGAAGAGAGCAAGAGATGCCTACACATGCCATGGACTGGGTCCACAAGAGAGGAACCTCAGGTGTAGGGAACCTGAACCTTTTATAGTGGGCAGTAAGCCTCCCTGAACTTTGTCCTGAAAAATTTATCTTTATTATGCAGGACAATTAACAGACTTGCCCTCTGCATCTGAGGGAGATGTTATCTCTATTTTCTCAGCCTGTTTGCTATACAAACATTTCTGAATAGACAGTCTAGAAAAAAACTCTCCAGTGACTCTGCTCACAAGTTGTACAAAAACATGAGAGACTCATGGAGGATTGTCTCCCAACTTTTGTAGGTACACAGTTTATTTATCTAAGAAAGAGGCTTAATTATACATCTTCACAGAATTGCTGTGATGCTATATTTGGAAAGAACTTAGATTATACCCACATTTTAAACATTCAGTGTTAGTTGTTGTAGTTCTTGTTGTTGCTGTTATTGTTGTTGCTATTATTAATTATTATTATTCCCTACATCCTTCCAAAAAGAAAAAAACTTGTGTACAATCTCAATTAACATCAAAAAGTCCTGCAAATGATTACTGGGGTTTGCATATTATCCATTATTCTAAACTCCTGCTCCTGGTACAATTCTCTAATTTTTAATGTCTGTTTTTCAGATTCTCCAGTTCTCTCTGATTTGTTCCTAAAATGTGACCATAGTCTCATCTCCTTTACCCCTGCCACAAGAACAAATAGAATATTCTTCCATTTCCACTGAAATTTCCACTGAAGTAAACCTTGCTGCTGCTGCTGCTGCTAAGTTGCTTCAGTCGTGTCCGACTCTGTGTGACCCCATAGACGGAAACCCACCAGGCTTCCCCGTCCCTGGGATTCTCCAGGCAAGAACACTGGAGTGGGTTGCCATTTCCTTCTCCAGTGCATGAAAGTGTAAAGTGAAAGGGAAGTTGCTCAGTCATGTCCAGCTCTTAGTGACCCCATGGACTGCAGCCTACCAGGCTCCTCCATCCATGGGATTTTCCAGGCAAGAGTGCTGGAGTGGGGAAGTAAACCTTACTCACTGGAAAACCATTCAAGTTTAGAAAAATGCAACATCCTCTCTTCTTGACAACTGAATGCTTTCCTGTTCACCTCCTCGTAAAAGATGCCAATATTTATAGAATAGGAGCATTTATTTTGGTGCATTAAGGTCGTTTGACTTTCTTCATATGCATTTTCATACTACCTTCTCTTTTGAATATTGAAATGAATAAATTTAATTTTTCCTACTGTTCAAAAGCAATCAAAAGAAAACTTTTTATATCTGCACTTTAATGAGCTTTGCTTTAATGATTAATTTAATGTGAAGTTAGTCAACACTTAATCATTACAAAAATAGAAAATAATTATTCAAATGCCTGAGTTGGGGTTCAGTGGTAGTTAAGTACAGCAAAATCATGTTTGAACTTTTTTAACAGGAACTTTTGGGATTCCCTAGTGGCTCAGCAGTAAAGCATCAGTCTGCAATACAGGAGACAATGCAAGAGATACAGGTTTGATCCCTTGGTCAGGAAAGTCCCCTGGAAGAGGGCATGGCAACCCACTCTGGAATTCTTTCCCAGAGAATCCCATGGACAGAGGAGCCTGGTGGGCTATAGTCCGTAGAGTCGCAAAGAGTCAGATATGACAGAAGCAACTTAGCACACGTGCACCACAGGAACTTTCAGTTAAGGTTTCATTTCATTTTGGAGAATCAGAAGAGTGAGGGAGGGAGTTACGATCAAATAAGACAGAGCAAAGTAGTTTTGCTCCACACTGTGGAACAATTTAAGATAAATTCAGGTAAAACACAGGAGAGACCAAGCAGAAGAGGGGCACAGAGAAGTTCAGCACCCTGGTGGTGGAGATGGCAACGATGGTGGTTCTTGTGATGATGGGAGCTGTTAGTTTTGGGTTAGTTTCTTACTATGGCTACTCACCTTGCTAAGCATTTTACTTGTTGAAGTACATTCATTAGGCTCTAAGATTCTTGCATTCAAGTCAAAGGGTGGAAATGTAATAGACAAAAGGTGAATATAATTTAAGAATTTAAGAACAGAATTGGAATTTGTGGAAAGAAACAATGTTTGCCCTTAGGACCATTTCTAGGAGCTTTACTTTTTAAAATATAATTTTCACAATTGTCACTGGGGTCACTGGGGTCATTGGACACAGGAAGTTTGTCTCCTCAGAGCACTTTCAATGGATACATTTCACAATGTGCTGAAATGCCTTGGGTTTTATAAATTTTGTGATTTTTCCTAGACCCTGACAAATTCCAGCTGGACTTTTTGGCCTGCAGTAATCAATTCACACAACCAGGCTCAATGTGGGTGATTTAGAAGATTTATCACAATAGTATAGAAAATATATTTGATGTACAGTCTAAGGAAGGACAAACCTCCCACCGTGTGCCTGTCTTCCAGAGCACTGAAGAGGAAAGATGGTTCCTCTCTGTTGGATTCAAATCCAATATCTCTTGGCTGGTTTATTTTAATTAGAGCTAGGAAAAGAAGTGAACCTACAGATTTCATTTTAATCAATAAATTCAGTTTTTTTCTACCTAAAACATCTTTTTCCGAATTTTATTAAAAACCAAGCAAAGGGAATGGAATTAATTATACAATTTCTTTGCATAGATTCTTCGCATAATCTAGAGTGTTATGTCTATGGGATAGAGACAAACCCAGAAAGTTTCCAAGTAATCTTTAACAGTTAGGATTACTTCTGATTTTGTATGAAAGGAAAACCAACATAAAAGGAAGCACTCAGGGTTTAGTCTTCTAATAGAAAAGGAAGTAGAATAAGCTCTTCAGTATTGACATGAATAATTAGAAAATCAGACTCCTTCTTTCTCTCTGCCTTTGGCTTTCACCTTGAAGGCATTCATGGTCCAGCACAACTACTGGAGAGCTCGCCATGTCTGTAGCTCATGCAACAGAAAGGAAGAAGCAGGATGAAGGAAGAGTGCACCTCCTAGCTGTGTTAACTCCCTTTTATGGAAAAATCACAAAATTACTTCATAGTAATGCTTCCATTACCATCTCCCCGCTCAGAACATCATTATACATGCATTAGAGAAGTCTGATAATTATAAGTTGTACATGGGCATATTGCCAGTTCATATAAAAGTGGGATTCTTTATTGAACAAGAAGTAGAGAAATTTTTGGATAGGCAAGTAGCCATTGGACAGCAATCTAAAAAAATAAGCATCCAGGTGCTTCCTCTCACCTCAATTTATTAAAGTTGACTGTATAGAGAAACCATACAGAGTAAATGAACACCTGACACTTCCACCCAAATAACTCTCAATAATCCTCATGGAAATTCTAGCTGCTAGTGGACCTCACACAGACCAGGACCTGACTGAGAGTTAAGCATCCAGGCTATAGAATGGGTCTGAATCCTTGCGTTACACTCTCTGAGTCTATGGCTTCATTTTCTTCATAAAATAGTACTGTCAGGGAACTCTGCCTCAAAGGACTGTGGGTTAAGAGAACACAGGACAAGCCCAGAGGATTGTTCCTGGTACACACTGATCCCACTATTAGCTACTCTCCCCAGAGAATTCTATTAGCTATTCTGTTAGCAATTCTCTACAGCAACTTTCCTTATCACTTATCCTACATGACTTTTCATGACTCTAATCAAAATAGATTTATAGTCCTATTCTAAGTAGAATAAGACTTTATGTCCTATTCTATGTCTAATGACATAGAACCACCTCATTACTCAAGGAATAGCATCAGAAATGTCCACACAGATTAGCCAGTCACCTCTCTGATGGGTGCACAGGTATTTTTAGGATGTGGCATTTCTCTGGTCTCTAGTCTCCTGTGGCTAAACTGAGTCTGCACATGTGGTCTTACATATAAATTATGCTTCTGGTGACAACTGGCTAATGTACTTTGAATGGAGACCGCCTAGCAAAGGTCCCAGGTTATGGTGGTAGAGGTTGGTCTTTTACCTGGATCACAGAATACATCTCAGGCATTGTATTTATTTATTTATATTTATATGTTTTAAGGTTTGTTTTTTTTTTTTTAATTTAACACAATGTTAAAAGTATACCAGATGGCTAATCATAGCTTCCAGAAACAAAAGACTACACCTAAGTTTATTGCAGTTGCCTCATAAGGAATATTATGATGAAATCATGGTTCCATAAACTTGACAACAAAACAGTGAAATAAACTTTAAATTCAAATTTTGGTTCATTTAAAGTCTCATGCCACTTTGCTTCCCAGTAAACAGCACAAAATGCTTGCTTTGCAATCACTGAAAAACCCAGAATTATCTAACAGCATACTCTTCATCTCCAGGTTTCCTTCACAATGCCTTCTTACTCATTATTTTAGGTGTTTTTTTTTCCCTCAAGTTGAATGTCTATAACCACATTCTTCAACCAAAAAATCATATATTACTTGCTACAATAGTGAAAAATCAGAAAGGTCTAAATTTTCAACAATGGAATATTGCTTAAAAATTATGAACAGCTAAATAAAGGACCTCTGTACAGTCATTTAAAAAATCATGTTCCTACACTTAATATATCATCCAGTCATTCCACTCCTAGTTATTTACCCAAGAAAAAAGAAAGCATACACGAAGACTTGTACATGAATGTTCACAGAAGCTTTATTTGTAATAGCCCCAAACTGGAAACAACCCAAACATCCATCAACAGTGGATGGATAAAAAATTGTTGGCTATCTTATCCAGCATTGCATTCAGTTTGACCTTCTTGTAGAAATTCCTATATTTTAGACATTATACTTAATTTGATTTTCCTAAAGAACACCATTGTGGAAAACCAGACCACTGGGGCTAAAATGTAAATAATACTGTATTACTACCCACTGTTCCCCTGATGGGGAAGGCTTGGTAGCTCAGCTGCAAAGAACCTACCTGCAATGCACCAGACTGCCTGCAATGAAAGAGACTTGGCATTGATCCCTGGGTGGGGAAGATCCCCTGGAGAAGAAAAGGGCAACCCATTCCAGTATTCTTGCCTAGGAAATCCCATTGACAGAGCAGACTGGTGGGCAACAGTCTATGGTGTTGCAAGAGTCAAACATTAATGCCTTGGCGACTAAACCACCCAGCCACCACCACCATCCCTCTGATGAGTTTCAGTTCAGTTCAGTCGCTGAGTTGTGTAAGACACTTTGCGACCCCATGAATCACAGCATGCCAGGCCTCCCTGTCCATCACCAATTCCCAGGGTTCACCCAAACTCATGTCCATTGAGTCAGTGATGCCAACCAACTGTCTCATCCTCTGTTGTCCCCTTCTCCTCCTGCCCCCAATACCTCCCAGCATCAGGGTCTTTTCCAATCAGACAACTCCTCGCATCAGGTGGCCAAAGTATTGGAGTTTCAGCTTCAGCATCAGTCCTTCCAATGAACACCCAGGACTGATCTCCTCAAGGATGTACTGGTTTGATCTCCTTGCAGTCCAAGGGACTCTCAAGAATCTTCTCCAGCACCACAGTTCAAAAGCTTCAATTCTTTGGGGCTCAGCTTTCTTCACAGTCCAACTCTCACATCCATACATGACCACTGGAAAAACCATAGCCTTGACTAGATGGACCTTTGTTGGCAAAGTAATATCTCTGCTTTTTAAATATGCTTCTGATGAGTTTACTATTTTGTAAAAGGATTTTTAATTCTTTACATTCTCTAAACTTCATAAGCAAGATCAGTAGGAGCAGGGAAAGGATCCTTTTCTTGTTTTGAACACAAGGAAGCAGAGACACAGCTCTCAGTGTCCTACATGAAGTCATATGCATTTGAAGCTGCAGAGCCAAGACCAGAATTCAGGCCTTCTGACTACAAGCTGGTGCCTTTTCAGCCCTGCCAGAAAGCAAATCAGCAGGGAGGATGCTGAACAGCTTCTAGTTGTCAGAAAGCCGAGTTTGCAAGCAGTTTCTGGAATGGTAGTGATGACAGCAGGTGAGACAGGGCAGCTGTTTTTATCAGGTCATAATTCTGTGTTAGCAGCTTCCACAGAACAGCCTTCATTTACCCTGGAGGAATTAGTGAGAGTCACCTTACTTTCAGTGGCATCTGAGGTTTTGCTGCGGTGTGGTATCAGAGCAATGGGAACTGGCACTTGTGATTAGCAAAATGAATCCCTGGTGAGAAATGCCAAATGATGGTAGGGAGACAGAACATAAAACAAAGACAAGGTCCTTCATATTTTCATCCCACTAAAATTAATTTAACCACTATTCATACATCTGCAGTCCTGAGTTAGGTATTAGGAACAAAATATGAATAATAAACTACAAAACTATCAATAGTGTTGATTCTGAGGTGTTCACAACCCGCTGGGAAAGAGATCAAAGCACCTCTGACAAGTACTGTCTTAGAAAGTTATACAGAAATTGTAAGAAGAGGGACAGGCTGCTTTGTTTTTGGTGTAGTAATATTTAAACTACCCCTTGAGATATGAGGCGCTTTTATCACTGAAACAGAAGTCATAAGGGCATAATGGATGAGGAGACAAGATGACATATGTCATGGTCAGGGAATTCTAAGTGTTCATTGTGGCTAAAACATATGGTGTAGGGACTGGGGCTGGAAGGGTGGCAGAGAGAGGTAGAGGTGAGAGATGAAGTCTGAAAGGTATAATGGAATCTGACATCAAGACAGAAGTGAAGGGCTGAGGAATTTACATTTTATCTCACAGGTGGAAGAGAAAGGTTTAATCAGGAGAGTGACATAATCAGCGCTGCCTTGGAAACAATTCTGGTTCACCATGAAGGTTAAACCCAGAAAAGTGATGCTAGGCGGGCGTGAAAAGGTAATCCAGTAAAGCAATGGGTGTTTCCTGGATAGGAGAGCTGATTTGTATGTTTTCCCTCTTAAATTTGCTTCTACTCTTTTATGTATTTGTTTCCCCAGTAGTTTACAGGCATTCTGGAGACATTAGCGCTGTTTCCAACTAGTTTAGGAGTCATAGCCAATGGTCAACATGAATATTCATGGCAGAGCATACTACCAGTTGACATGAGTAATTAAAGATGTGTTTAAACAGCCCTGAGGTCCAGGAGTCTCTGGCAGAGGCATGGGTTGGTGGTGGCTTGCTGCTGGGCTGGGGGCACAGAGTGTAGCAGTGCATACATGGGACCTTTTGAAAGAGGTCACCATAATCTTCATTATCTCCACCATAGTTCAGTTCAGTCGCTTAGTCATGTCCGACTCTTTACGACCCCATGAATAGCAGCACACCAGGCCTCCCTGTCCATCACCAACTCCCAGACTCCACCCAAACCCATGTCCATTGAGACGGTAATGCCATCCAGCCATCTCATCCTCTGACATCCCCTTCTTCTCCTCCCCTCAATCTTTCCCAGCATCAGGGTCTTTTCAAATGAGTCAGCTCTTCGCATCAGGTGGCCAAAGTATTGGAGTTTCAGCCTCAGCATCAGTCCTTCCAATGAACACCCAGGACTGATCTCCTTTAGAATGGACTGGTTGGATCTCCTTGCAGTCTAAGGGACTCTCAAAAGTCTTCTCCAGCACCACAGTTCAAAAGCATCAATTCTTCGGGGCTCAGCTTTCTTCACAGTCCAACTCTCACATCTATACATGACCACTGGAAAAACCATAGCCTTGACTAGGCAGACATTTGTTGGCAAACTAATGTCTCTTCTTTTTAATATGCTATCTAGTTTGGTCATGATTTTCCCTCCAAGGAGTAAGCATCTTTTAATTTTATGGCTGCAATCACCATCTGCAGTGATTTTGGAGCCCCCCAAAATAAAGTCTGACACTGTTTCCACTGTTTCCCCATCTACTTGCTATGAAGTGATGGGATTGGATGCCATGATCTTCATTTTCTGAATGTTGAACTTAAGCCAACTTTTTCACTCTCTTCCTTCACTTTCATTAAGAGGCTCTTTAGTTCCTCTTCACTTTCTGCCATAAGGGTGGTATATCTGAGGTTATTGATATTTGTCCTGGCAATCTTGATTCCAGCTTGTGCTTCTTCCAGCCTGGCATTTTGCATGATGTACTCTGCGTATAAGTTAAATAAGCAGGGTGGCAATATACAGTCTTGATGTACTCCTTTTCCTATTTGGAACCAGTCTGTTGTTCCATGTCCAGTTCTAACTGTTGCTTCTTGATCTGCATACAGGTTTCTCAAGAGGCAGGTCAGGTAGTCTGGTATTCCCATCTCTTTCAGAAGTTTCCACAGTTTATTGTGATCCATACAGTCAAAGGCTTTGGCATAGTCAATAAAGCAGAAATAGATGTTTTTCTGGGTAAATAACAGGGAGGGAACACAGCCCCACCTGTCAACAGAAAATTGGATTAAAGATTTACTGAACATGGCCCCGCCCATCAGAACAGGACCCAGTTTTCCTCTCAGTCAGTCTTTCCCATTAGGAAGCTTCCATAAGCCTCTTACCTTTCTCCAACAGAGGGCAGACAGACTGAAAGCCACAATCACAGAAAACTAACCAATCTGATCACATGGACCACAGCCTTGTCTAACTCAATGAAACTATAAGCCATGTGGTGTAGGGCCACCTAAGACGGATGGGTCATGGTGGAGAGTCCCTTCACTAGAGAAGGGAATGGCAAACCACTTCAGATTCTTGCCTTGAGAACCCCATGAACAGTATGAAAAGGCAAAAGATAAGACGCTGAAAGATGAACTCCCCATGGTGGTAGGTGACTAGTATGCTACTGGAAATCAGTGGAGAAATAACTCAAGAAAGAAAGAAGAGATGGAACCAAAGAAAAAACAATACCCAGTTGTGGATGTGACTGGTGATGGAAGTAAAACTCAATGCTTTAAAGACCAATATTGCATAGGAACCTGGAATGTTAGGTCCATGAATCAAGGCAAATTGGAAGTGATCAAACAGGAGATGGTAAGAGTGAACATCGACATTTCAGTAATCAGTGAACTAAAATGGACTGGAAAGGATGTATTTAACTCAGATGACTAAAATATCTACTACCGTGGGCAAGAATCACTTAGAGAAAGGCAGTAGCCATCATAGTCAACAAAAGAGTCTAAAATGCAATACTTGGATGCAATCTCAAAAACGACAGAATGATCTCTGTTCATTTCCAAGGCAAACCATTCAATAACACAGTAATCCAAGTCTATGCCCAGACCAGTAATGCTGAAGAAGCTGAAGTTGAATGGTTTTATGAAGACCTACAGGACCTTCTAGAACTAATACCCCCAAAAGATGTCCTTTTCATTATAGGGGACTGGAATGCAAAAGTAGGGAGTCAAGAAATACTTGGAATAACAGGCAAATTTGGCCTTGGAGTACGGAATGAAGCAGGGCAAAGGCTAATAGAGTTTTGCCAAGAGAATCCAAAAACAGCCTCTTCAGAAAACACCCTCTTCCAACAACACAAGAGAAGCCTGTACACATTGACATCACCAGATGGTCAATACGAAAAACAGATTATATTCTTTGCAGCCAAAGATGGAAAAGTTCTATACAGTCAGCAGAAACAAGACTTGGAGCTGACTGTGGCACAGACCATGAATTCCTTATTGCCAAACTCAAACTTAAATTGAAGAAAGTGGGGAAAACCACTAGACCATTCAGGTATGACCTAAATCAAATCCCTTACGATTATACAGTGGAAGTGACAAATAGATTCAAGGAATTAGATCTGATAGACAGAGTGCCTGAAGAACTATGGACCGAGGTTTGTGATATTGTACATGTGGCAGGGATCAAGACCATCCTCAAAGAAAAGAAATGCAAAAAAGGAATATGTTTGTCTGACGAAGGCTTACAAATAGCTGTGAATAGAAGAGAATTGAAAGGCAAAGGAGAAAAGGAAAGATATATCCCTTAGAATGCAGAATTCCAAAGAATAGCAAGAAGAGATAAGAGAGCCCTCCTCAGTGATCAGTGCAAAGAAAGAGAGGAAAACAATAGAATGGGAAAGTCTAGTGATCTCTTCAAGAAAATTGTAGATGCCAAAGGAACATTTCATGCAAAGATGGGCACAATAAAGGACAGAAATGGTATGGACCTAACAGAAGCAGAAGATATTAAGAAGAGGTGGCAAGAATATACAGAAGAACAATACAAAAATAGATCTTCACGACCCAGATAATCACTGTGGTGTGATCACCAACCTAGAGCCAGACATTCTGGCATGCAAAGTCAAATGGGCCTTAGGAAGCATCACTACAAATAAAGCTAGTGCAGGTGATAGAATTCCAGTTGAGCCATTTCAAATCCTAAACGGTGCTGTGAAAGTATTGCACTCAATACACCAGCAAATCTGGAAAACTCAGCAGTGGCCACAGGACTGGAAAAGGTCCGTTTTCATTCCAATCCCAAAGAAAGGCAATGCCAAAGAATGCTCAAACTACCGCACAATTGCACTTATCTCACATGCTAGCAAAGTAATGCTCAAAATTCTCCAAGCCAGGCTTCAACAGTACATGAACTGTGAAATTCCAGATGTTCAAGCTGGATTTAGAAAAGGCAGAGGAACCAGAGATCAAATTGCCAACATGGGTTGGATCATCAAAAAAGCAAGAGAGTTGCAGAACAAAAACATCTATTTCTGCTTTATTGACTATGCGAAAGCCTTTGACTGTGTGAATCACCATAAACTATGGAAAATTCTGAAAGACATGGGTATACCAGACCACCTGACCTGCCTCTTGAGAAATCCGTATGCAGGTCAGGAAGCAACAGTTAGAACTGGACATGGAACAACAGACTGGTTCCAAATAGGAAAAGGAGTATGTCAGGCTGTATATTGTCACCCTGCTTATTTAACGTATATACAGAGTACATCATGCAAAATGTTGGGCTGGAAGAAGCCCAAGCTGGAATCAAGATTGCCAGGACAAATATCAATAACCTCAGATATACAGATGACACCACCCTTATGGCAGAAAGCAGAGAACTATAGAGCCTCTTCATGAAAGTGAAAGAGGAGAGTGAAAAAGTTGGCTTATAACTCAACATTCAAAAATCAGAGATCATGGCATCCAGTCCCATCACTTCTTGGCAAACAGATGGAGAAATAATGGAAAGAGTGAGAGAATTTATTTCGGGGTGGGGGGGGGGCTCTAAAATCACTGCAGATGGTGACTGCAGCCATGAAAATAAAAGATGCTTGCTCCTTGGAAGAAAAATTATGACCAACCTTACAGCATATTAAAAAGCAGAGACATTACTTTGCCAACAAAGGTCCATCTAGTCAAAGTTATGGTTTTTCCAGTAGTCACATATGGACGTGAAAGTTGGACTATAAAGAAAGCGGAGTGCAGAAGAATTGATGCCTTTGAACTGTAGTGTTGGATAAGACTCTTGAGTGTTCCGTGGACTACAAGGAGGTCCAACCAGTCCATCTTAAAGGAAATCAGTCCTGAATATTCATTGGAAGGACTGATGCTGAAGCTGAAACTGCAATAATTTGGCCACCTGATGCAAAGAACTGACTCACTGGAACAGACCCTGATGCTGGGAAAGATCGAAGGCAGGAGGAAAAGGGGACAACAGAGGATAAGATGGCTGGATGGCATCACCGACTCAATGGACATGAGTTTGAGTAAACTCTGGGAGTTGGCGGTGGACAGGGAGGCCTGGTGTGCTGCAGTCCATGGGGTTACAAAGAGTCGAGCACAACTGAGTAACTGAACTGAACTGAGTTACCTACTGCAAAGACCCGCAAACAGACATGGGGGGACTCCTTTGCGGCAGCCCCATCAGGAAACATCCACTGCATTTACATATGTCTGTGCCCCTCTGCCCATTGCAGGTCATTTTGCTTCAGATATAACAGCTCTGTAGTTTATGTGCAAAATCTCAGGTTCTGGACTCTAAAATGACAGCCTTAGCAGGATAAGACAGATACTGAGAATCAGTAGTCTGAGGATTCTTGACATTTCCTGTAGCAATAAACCACAGAGAATCACTATTCAAAGTTTAATATTAAGTAGCAGTGCTTCAGGCTGCTCTGGGCAGAGTTAAGATTAGTAATCTGCTAAATAAAGAAAAAAGTTGGGAGGGAAGCTCTTCCAGGAAGCCCAGAAGATACCTCAGGTGGTTTTGGGTCCTAATGCAATCAATCAGATAAGTGTGGACAGCGAAGAACAAAAAGAAAAGGGTCACCTGAGCCCAAAACTTGATTTCAACAATTTCGTTTCCTGAGTTGAATGATTGGTTTCTGGATAAATTTTCCAGGTAGTTCAGTGACTTGAAGTCACTGTTTTATGTCTAATTTTACATATACACATGAATATGCATAATTTTCCAGGCAGTCAAGTTTTATGAATAGTCCCAGCTAGAGATATATGGGCATCTGTGATCCATTTTACGTAAGGTAACGTCTTTTGTAAGTAAGACATATGGAAGACACGCTATAATTTCTTTTGCAATTCTTTTTTTATTTGGAAACAAAATATTTATGTTTTCCTTGTGTCCTTAAATCTACTTAGTCAAAAATCCGCCTCCACTATATCCTTCTAAGTGTCTACTCACTGACCACTTTGGGTAGGGACAATCACAATAATAGCTGACATTTACATAGCATTTGCCAGGTACTATTCTAAGTATTGAAGAGGGCATGGCAACCCACTCAAGTATTCTTGCCTGGAACCCCACGGACAGAGGAGTATGGTAGTTTACAGTCATAGGGTTGCATAGAGTCAGACACAACTGAAGCAACTTAGCAAACAGCACTTTCTAAGTATTTACTATTTATTAATTTGTTTAATCCTCACATTTATCTAAAAAGATGGGTCTTCATAAAAGTTGGGAAAATTGGGAACAGAGAGATTTAGTAATCTGCCACAATCACAATGCTACACACGGCGAGCTGGAGCCCACCTCCAGGCGATCTGTCTTTCTTGCCTTTCAGAGTGCAGCCTGGCCAGAGGCTCATAAACAGCGAGCACTAGAATTTGATGGAAATCATGTTAACTCAAGGGCAAAGTGTTCACCTTTAATATCCAGTATCTTCTTCTTTTCTTTGTTGATTATTCCACAAAAAGAACTGAAAGCCATTTTCTAATAGACTGGAGAACATACCAATTTGATAAGATGTACTATATGTGAACCAGGGGGCAACAGGCCTGGGTCCTTATCCCAGATGTCACATTTGACAAAAGATTTCACAGCTAGTGCTCATTTTTTATTAATTTTATTTTACCGGTTTCCCATCCATGCTTTGTTGAAAAAGAGATCCGAGTGGCTAGGCATTCAAATATTACATAGCTCAAAATGCCTGTGTCACATGTCATCATAACTATCATTACAAAACATAAAACAACAACAACAACAACAAAAACCCTCTGCTTACTCTTTGAAAGGCTGCGAGAGAAAACAGTGGGGTTACACAGTGTCTTATGATTGTATTACACAGGACTTACTCTAAAGTCCGGGAGTGTTGTTAGCATCTGTAATCTTCAGGTCCACATTTTCAGACCTGATTCTAGGGCTCTGAGATTCAGAGCCATTATTTTCTTTTGCACCAGAGAACTAGATGCATGGGATGCACAGTGCTTGAGATGAAAACGTAAGAAGGCTTTTCTTGCTTCCTCTCTCCCTCCCCACTTGGTTTCTGTACAGATTTGCTTTCTCATCTATTGCCCTACATATGAGACCTGAATTATGCCTTCACTCTCTAGTTGATACATTATGCCACTGATTGCTCATAAAAGACGTGAAGAGGAGAGCTTATCTGGCATCAAAATCTGAGTCTTTCCCAGATTCCCTTGGAACTTGAAGGACACTGTCCTGGATTATAGTATCAACCTGCCAAGAATCAAGTTTTGGTAAATTATTTAAAGAGAGAAAGATATGTCCAAATGTTACATCAAAAGTGAAAAAGTGAAGTTGCTCAGTCGTGTCCAACTCTTTGCGACCCCATGGACACCAGGCTCCTCTGTCCATGGGATTTTCTAGGCAAGAGTACTGGAGTGGGTTGCTATTTCCTTCTCCAGGGAACTTCCCGACCCAGGGATTGAACCCATGTCTCCCACATTGTAGACAGACGCTTTTCGTCTGAACCACCACTTTATTTTGGCCAAAAGGCTGAGAAGCAATACCTGGTCTTATTCTTTTGCAAATCATGAATAAGAATGTGATATCAAGTAGGAAAATATGGCTTCTGGCTTTTGTCCTTACTCCCCAACTCCCACCACTGACACAGTAGACCCTTTCTCAGCTCTTCTGGTCTTGTCCCTTTGGTCATTTCCCTTTATTTAACAATTCAGTTCTCTCCCTTGTTATACCCTTCTACCAACCTTCTCTAACAGAATTACGTGTGTAATTTTTTCCACATAATTATATGAAAATATTTTCATTTAATAAAACTATAAACTGGAAAGATAAGTCATATAGATGGCTACATTTTCAAGAAGTAAAGGGTAGAAGAAACAGGCATTACAGGGTAAAAGCACCTACTGAGAGCTTCTGGTTTACTAAGTCTCTAATCAGCTGTGTGATATAACTGGAGTATGTAAAGCACATAATTTTATCAGCATGGTGGTTTCATTAGTCATAGGATTCTCACCTGCCTGTGTCCTTCTTTAAAAGCCTAGAAAAGCCAAATACTCACTTTCTCAGCCTCTTTTGCAAATAGAAGTAACCCCTGACCCAGTTCTAGTCAATAAAATATGAAGGGAAATCTGCTGGAAAATTCTAGAAGAATCTTCTCCCTGTTTTCTCCCTGTTAAGAGAGCAGTGCAGGAGGAAAAGGCTCTCTCCCCACTGCTCCTTACTTCTTTACGTGGTTATGTAAGGACATGATGGTGGGAGCTGCTCTAGCCATCTTGCAATAAGAAGAAGGCCAAGAGAATTTCAAGGACACTGACAGAGGGGTTGATGTCATTCAGTTGCTGAAGTATTCACTCAAAAACTGTTGAAAGCTTATTATGCACCAAGCACTGTACTACGATGGGGGTTCATAAGTACAAAATAAACAATGTCCCTGCTTACAGGAGGAAAGACAACCAATAATAAATATACATCAACTAGAGTTAAGAATTATGGTGAACAATTATGAAGGATAAGGGGTCTGGGAAGTGATGGAGTGATATTAGATATAGGTGGATAAAGTGACATTTGAGAGACCTAAAGGAAGTGAGGGAATAAGTTAGGCAGATACTGGGGGTGGGAGTGAGAAGGAGTGCTCCAGGAAAAGGGAACAGCATATGCAAAGGCCTCATTGCCTCCCTGGAAGCAACAACAAAGGAGATGTAAGATTTACTTACTGAGATTTTGCCATGGAGAATCACATGGGTGAAAAAGAAACTGGACCAAGAAAGGAAAGTATGGTTGAAAGGATTTCTTTTTTAAGGAAACAATCAGTGCTTCTAATCTTCTTATTCTGATGAAACATATGGCAAGTCAATTCTGAGACTGAGGCTGGAAATGACCAAAAATAGACCTCTTTGGAAAGCTCTGGATAGTTTCATTAGAGCATTTAGTAAGTATATTACAAAAGTGAAAACAAGTCAAATTAAGGTCATATTTTACTTAACTGAATATATTCAGCTATTATCATTTTGACATGTGACACAAACCACATTTCAAGTGTCCAGGAGCCACTAATATGGCTGGAATATCAAACAACATATCTTCAGAGAACCAAACATGAAAAGAAATGTTTTTATTAGAAAACTTCTGTAAGTTTGTGTTTTTAAAACTCATTAATAATTTTACCTGTTTTAATGTATGGGCTTCCCTGGTGGCTCAAATAGTAAAGAATCTCTGCAATGCAGGAGACCCAGGTTTGATCCCTGGGTTTGGAAGATCCCCTGGAGAAGGGAATGGCAACCCACTCCAGTAATCTTGTCTACAGAATTTCATGGACAGAGAAGCCTGGTGGGCTACGGTTCATGGGGTCACTCCATTTTATGGAGTCAGACAACTGAGTGACTAACACTTTCATAACCAAAATACAGATCATTTTTAAATCAATAAAACCTAGAACAATGTTTGAAAAAAAATCCAGGTCTTGCAAATTCAAGGGAAAATGGAGGTAATAATATCCACTAAGTTGATATGTACTAAATGAGATGATATGTGGGTTTAAAAAAAATAGAGCACTGTAAGAATATGCCTCTATGGATACGAATAGTATTGTTTTCTTGTTTTATTAGAATCTTGGTTTCTGGTCCCTGCTTAAATAAACACTTAAGAAATCTGTAGATAATTCTTTCTTTCCAATATTATTATGTCATTGCCTTTAAAGCCATTATACACACTGACCAGGAACACATTTAAAGTCCTAGGAATAATCATTTTGATAAAAACTGTGACCTTTCCCAACATTCAAGAAATATCTGAGTATGACCACATGGAAAATCTAGATAGTTTCTAAAGTAGCTACAAGTAGGTGGGGAGAGGGAAGTTCTGATGGTTTCTCAAGACTTTTCTGAATTAAAATCGGATTTCATTTCCTGTATTCGGAGAGATATAAGTAAATGTAAATATGTAAACATCTTTTTTATTGGTAATGACTGAGATTTCTGAATTTCTCTGTAATTATGTTTAGCAGGGGCCTATGCTGAGTGGCTCCCCGGAATCTGTCAGCTTTTCACAATATAGTAACCCACCTATCACTGCCTCAGACCTTCAGTAAATACACAGGCCATGTGCCTGCACTTACAGAACTTCACAGGTTTCCATGGATACCGGAATTTTAGTGCTAAGGCACATTTACTACCGTTTTTCTTGTCACCGAGAGTCCTGTAAACACTTGTGCTTTAAGATTTTGTTCAGAAATTTAGCATTTTATAGAGGACTGAGTCAGAATTGCATTTTCCCAAATGCTTTGTATGATTTCCCCTTAGGGCAAAGTCCCTGAAATCATTTACATTTGTGGCCTCTTTTTAGTGATGAGTTTTTCTTTATTAGACTAATAAAAGACAATAAAGGCTTAACTGCATTGTCAGTATCACTTTTAAGGGACAGATATTTATAGTATATAAATGTTACAATTAATAGATAAGACAATTTGATCTACATTTAAATCAGAAAAAAGCAAATAGGAAAGCAAGAACAGGAATACTATGTAGATATTTAGCCATTTCTCTTCCTGAGTAGGGTGAAATATAAGTGTCAGTTTCAAGGACACCCCTGTGTCACATCTATTGACCAATCATTGTTTGAATGCACTCTTTCTTATATTCAGGGTTTTTTTTTTTTCTGTATAATTAAAAGATCTTTTTGTAAATCTGTGAACATGGAAGGCTTTGTCATTTCTTTTCTCATTTTCTGTGTGTATAACTGAGGCTTAGGTTTAAGGAACATACCCTGTGTCACACAGCTAGCAAGTGGAAGAACTGGGATTAGAACTAAAGACTCCTAACTCACTCTCCAGGGCTTTTCCACTGTCCTTTTCCTGGGCAGAATACAGGCAACTTCCTCTATAGAAGGCATGCCCCTGTTCTTCCTTCCTTGCCACAAGCTGATAGGTTTCTGTGCCTCTGACCTCGGCCCCATTAAATCTTCCTTTTCTCCACTCGTTTTCCGATCATTCAGTCCCCTTAACTGCCTCAGACACTTGGCTCAGCTTAACACACCAAGCTGAGTAATTTCACATGCACATAACCATTGGGAAGCAGAGTCGCAGAGACATCACATAGCCTGGAAATGCACTGCATAAGGACTCAGTATGGAAACAGATTTCTAGTTCCAACCATATTGTCCAAGAATGTACAAAACCCATTGAATGAGAGGCTCAAGAACTCCATACCAAAATGCAATCTGAGCAGACATGTTGCCTGGATAGAGAAGTAGAGAAAAAAGCTTTTATTTTTTGCAGCATTGACTTTGGGGGCAGCATTGGAAGTATATGCTTGTCTCCACTCTCACCTGTTATGCTCTTGTAGCCAAAAACCTCTGCGTCGTTTCAGCAAGTATCTCAGTTAAGGTCATGAGATCATCACACCACCATTTTTGCATGAAGTCTCATTCACCGTGTATTTGTATAGGCCTTTTGTTTTTGCAGTTTTTTCACCTAAAAGGAAGACATTGCTTTTAATATCTAACAAAAGAGGGAGTCTGGGTAGAGGATGAGCTCTTTTTTTTAATTCATTATTAATTAGAGGATAATTGCTTTACAACATTTTATTGGTTTCTGCTGTATAACAATGTGAATCAGCCATAAGTATACATATATTCCCTCCCTTCTGAACCTTCATCCCACTGCCCCCCATCCCACCTCCCTAGGTTGTCACAGAGCACGTTGTTGAGCTCCCTGTTATACAGCAACTTCCCACTAGCTGTCTGTTTTGCAAATGGTAATTATATGTCTCAGTGCTACTCTCTTAATTCATCCCTTTCTCTGCTTCTCTTGCTGTGCCCACAAGTCTATTCTCTATGTCTGCATCTCTATTCCTGACCTACAAACAGGTTCATGAGTACCATCTTTTTGGATTCCATGTATATATGTTAACACATGATATTTCTTTTCTCTTTTTGACTTACTTCACTTCGTATGCAGGCTATAGGTTCATCTACCTCAGTTCTACTGACTCAAATTCATTCCTTTTTATGGCTGAGTAATATTTCATTGTATATATGTACCACAACGTCTTTATCCATTCATCTGTCAGTGGACATCTAGGCTTTGAGGAAGAGCTCTTGACTAAGAGACCTGATCTGGACCCTTCCCAGGGGGAGGCCCTGAGCGAGGAACTCCATGGCTCAGGCCTCAGAGTGACTGCCAGAACCTGAGGAATCCTGGGTTTGTTGTCAGGCTCAAATGAGAGAAAGAATAGGAAAGTGCTTTGCTACTTGTAAAATATGCATTAAAAAATATAGAGGAATTCCGGATAAACAACAAGGTCCTAATGTATAGCACAGGAAACTATATTCAAGATCCTGTGATAAACCATAATGGAAAAGGATATAAAAAAAGACTGTCTACACGTGTACAACTGAGTTACCTTGTTGTGCAGCAGAGATTAGCACAAAGTTGCAAATCAGCTCTTCTTCTATTAAAAACCAAACCAAACCAAGAATTCTTTTGAGGAGTAATGTCACACATTGCCAATTGATTTTAGAGTCCATATGTTAAAAAGGCAAATAATGATTCTTGTTAACACTGGGCTTTTGCTGGACTTTATTCATTTTACAGCAAACATGACAAAAGTATCTCCATTATGGTTATTTCAATATGCTTCAACACTTTCAGCCTAACTAGGCAGCGACTTAAAGTGTCATCCACGTGGTGCTTCACTTAATATAATAGCCAAAATAATGGGAATGAGTTATTTGGTTGTAATCTAACACCTGGTCCCATCACATATCATGTACAGCCCTTGACATCCCAGGACTACAACTCTAGATTCAGGCAAACTGGCTATTACTACCCTACGCTAATTCCTCATTCTTTCTGGATGCAAATTTTAATTCTGTACTGTTCATCCATAGAGTACCACTGAGGAGTGATTAAGCATCTCTCCAATCTGTAGAAAGGAAGAGAGAACTCAGAGTTCTCCTGAACAACAAAGCTTTCTCTGTTTTTCCTACAAATTCCATTCAGGCATCAAATTGAATTTACTCTTAACTGAATGCATTTTTTCTATACCTGGCAGGGATCTAGAAGTAAAATTACAAGATTTATTTCATTTTAATTCTATCATGATGCATTTAATCACAAATACCCCCCAAAAATGAAAAGATAATTTATCATTTCGTTCTGACTGAGCAACCCTCCTTGGTTCACATTCATGAATCTATAATGCAGGGAGGAGAGCGGATGATTAAGTGTCCGATTAGAGAAAACAGATTAACCTGGCAAACATAATAAATTTAGCTCATAAGCAGGATGGCTTTATAAATGCTCACAATAACTCTCCTGCATAAAATCATGAACCACAGCCTTCAGTGATGACTCAATTGAAATAGTTGGGGAACATAAAGCAAATACATGTTTATGGATTTCTTTTTGACATATTAAAAGAACACTGAAAGGTATGTCTAATTCAGGGTATAACTCTAAAAGTACACTAAACAGGGAACATGTAGGAAAAATATTAACTCATGAAAATAAAGCTACACTCTCAAGTGTTCAAGTTTCTACTTTATCAATAAATATATCTAGATTCCATGTGTTTTTAATGTCTACTGATTAATTTCCAAAGATGTCAAAGCCAGACCTCGATTTCAAAACCTGCAGATTCACCCTTAACCTTCACCACAGAACCTGGTTCCTTTATAAAGGCGGCTGCATCTTTAGGTAGTTCTTATTCCATTGGGACAAAACAACATAAAATTAGAGAGCTAGTTCAGCCTTTGAATCAGTAGGCAAAAATCCTTTCTTTTAGCTGAGAGTCCACTTATATCAGAGTAAAAATCTAGGTTAGGACGACTTGTTTGAAGGCAAGTCCTTGTGCTGTGCTCCAGAAGGTTCACTTAGCAGTCTGTGGGCCTTCCTTACTTAGCTGGTGTGTTTTCCTGGCCTCCCTTTTTTAGCAAGGAGAAAATGGATACCCTTCACGCCCAGCTTTATTTTTAAACTCTCATGGCTTTATTCCTGGAGGCCTCCGTTGGCCTACGGCCTGAGAGTCAGATAGGTGCTACACTGTCACATGCACCCAGGTCACACTGAATAAAAGACCTGCTCTGCTCCTCTAAATAGAAGCCGACCCGCGCTAGGGGCAGGGCAGGGGATGTGGGGGAGGGGAATTGGCTGCCTCGGAGAGCCTTTCTTTAAGGAAGGCCGCATCCGGAGCCAGGTAAATTTCCCACTGGAAGAAACGCGTACCTGTGCACCCTTCCTTCCTCCGTTCCCCACTCCGCCCACTTCTGAAGTTGATCCTGGGCTGCAGGGTGGCGACAGGGAGGAGGCCAAAGTGAGGCGGGGCGGGGTGGGGTGCGGTCCACGCGTGTCCCCACAGTCCCGGGCGCTGGATCGGGCTCACAGAATACACCAGGTTATGTAGGTATGTGTGGTGGGAAGGAGGAAGGTTTTTTAAAGTCACTGCTTCCTTCCCCTCCCCTTTCCCCATCACCCTCCCCCCACCCCCTAGCTTAGACTGAGGTGTTCTCTTGGGGCACAGGGACCGGGACCCTTTCTACGGACTCCGAGAGTCTCTATAGAGCTAGGAGGGGCGCACTTCGAGCGGATGCAGTGTGTATTCATGCTCACAGCATTTCTGGGCTCAACAAGACAAGGTAACTGAGCAAGCTCCGCGCCTTGACCAGCCAGGAAGTGCCAGCGGCGGGGCGCGGGTCCTCAGTTCCCGCGCTGGGGCTGCGCCTCGGCTGTAGGGTTTGCGCGCGTGCCTGTGCGGGCGGAGGGCAGGTGTTCTGTGGGGGCTCCCAGCCGTGCGGCGTTGGGGTGATAGAGACGTGTGCGCAGTCGGGGCCGAGCGAGCGCAGGGTACTGCGGCGGCGGCGCGGGGCCGGGCGGCTGGGCGGGCGGCGGGAGCGGCGAGCGTGCGAGCGCGGCAGCGTCGGGGCGCCGGGAAGTCTCCGCGCGGCAGGGTGGAGTTGGCGCTGGAGGCCGGCCTGATTACCGGTAGACGGCAACTGCTGCCTTGACCTCCCCCCAGATGGAGGGGAGTCCCGGCCGTTAGGCGGAGGGCCAGCAGCGGTGAGGCCGGCGCGACCCCAGGACCCTCGCCGCTGCCCCTGGAGGGGACACCAAGCCGGCGTCAGAGTGAGGTGTCCTAGGGATGGGGAGGGAAGACTGCTAGGCCCGCAGACAGCCTTGCTGAACCTATTGTCAGGCGAGAGCCCCAAGAACCAGAGGAGAGCATGTAATTTAACCAGAGGAGAGCATGTAATTTCACCCACATCTTTTTTTTTTTTTTTTTTTAAGAGGCCACAGGGAAAGAGACTCGCTTTCCTAAATCACACAGCTATCAAATGACAGAACAGGGACTGGATGCCTGGTCTTGCTTACCAAGGCCTCTGTCCCTTGTGTGTGTGTGAGGTGGGGGTGGAGGTGGGGGTGGGCGTGGGGTTCGCAGGTGATAAGTCGTTTCAGTTGTATCCGACTGTTTGCGACACTGTGGACTCTAGCCTGCCAGGCTCTTCTGTCCAAGAGATTCTCCAGGCAAGAACACTGGAATGGGTTGCCATGCCCTCCTTCAGGGGATCTTCCCGACCCACGGATGGAACCCGCATCACTTTATGTCTCCTGCATTGGCAGGCGAGTTCTTTATCACTGTTGCTGTTGTTCAGTCGCTCAGACTCTTTGCAACCCCGTGTATGCCAGGCTTCCCTGTCCTTCACCATCTCCCAGAGCTTGCTCAAACTCATGTCCATTGAATTGGTGATGCCATCAGACCATCTCATCCTCTGTTGTCCCCTTGTCCCTCCTGCCTTCAGTCTTTTCCAGCATCAGATCCTCATGGAAATGAGGTATAATATAAACCTTTATTATTATTGGAGAAGGCAATGGCTCAAACAATGGTGATATCACTTTGGCATTCAGGACTGTTAACATAATTTATGTGCTGGAAAAGCCCAGCCATTCTCTTCTCCCTGAGCTTGGAATCCTCATTCCTTCGTTTATTAAACATTCTAGGCAGTTGTTTGTGCCAGATAAGCTCTGCTGCAAACTGAAGGTGTAGAGATAAACAGGAACCGGCCCTCTCCATGGAGCAGAAAATTCCCTAGACACCAATAAGTGATGCAGGTGTAGGAAACATAGTGGGTGTTAGAGAAAGCAGTGGTAATTTGGAAGCACACAGTCAGTTCCGGCTGAGTGGAGGAAGACCCTGGGGAGGAGGTGGTATCTGATCTGGACCTTTAAGAGTGGGTCATTTGGAAATGATCAGCAAATGCCAAGTAGAAATTTCGTTATTAGCAACGTAACTCCAGGTGAGAGTGAGGAATAATGGTCTGGTTTGCTTAGAACATAGGGATGAATAAGGAGTCCAAGATTACAGATGGGGTGCGATGCAGACTCAACATGAGGATCCATGGAGGGGTTCCAGGCAAGGAATGACTGGGCAGTGGCTGAGGAAAGTTCATCAGACTGGGACGTGGGACCCTCAGCTGTAGGGAGAGGATGTTGGACCAAGGATCCTTGCAGCTCTGAGAGTTTGTGAAGTAGCCAATCTGGGAACAGGGAGATTTGTGGAACCATCTCAATGTGGCAGGGCTATGGATGAAATGTGCTGCTGGAGTGGGAAAGGGTCCAAATTGAATTGGGAGACTTTTGGACTATAAGGATAGCCTGTGATCATGTTTCAGACTGCCGATAGCGTCCTTGGGAGTAGTTTGTAGAAAAGTGCTCTTAGTATTCTTGTAGCACAGGTGGCTCCATGGACATGAGCAGCAGTTAATCAGCCTGTCCCCTCTCTGTGCAGGGGGCTGTTATTTCTTTTGATGTATCTCCGGGGACCAACAGGGAGCTATAAACAGGGCAGCTTGTTTTGGCAGTTGAAAGAGGAAATTTCTTGCATAAAGATTACGGACTTACTTTCTTGTCACTCTTTATTATAAACTAGTCAAACAATTCTGTGCAGACGAACTGTTAAAATGAAGTATTTTTGCCTTAAAGGTGACACACACAGCTTTCAGCAGAGGACTTAAAAATGTATCTTTAATTGGTTCTGAATTATTGTGTTTCAGAAGCACGGCATGACATACGTGGGCTTGAATGAAATGGGTGGATGGCCATGAAAATTAAATTATTCAAGCAGACCAGTGTTAGACATTTCTCTAAGGTTTGAGTCTGGGAACCTTCTAAATGCATCTAGAACCTTGTCATCTTGACACCTCCCCTGCAGAAGAGCAGGGGTTCCCTAAAGCTCCACTTCTGATGACTGGTTCCATGTATGAATGTTTAAAACCTCCCAATGTTCTTTTATGAAATACACATTCTGTATGCTTTTGCAGCTTCTTTATCTAATGGATATTTGAGGAGAGGGGAAAGGTGAAATTTTGTTTTGTAGCAGTTCCTTTGGTTAATGATGTTAATCAGTGATGTAAGGAAGGAGCGTGCGGTCTGGAAAGAGACTTGGGACTGAATTATAGTCCTGTCACTATCTGTGTGACTTGAGTTCTGCTACTTAAATCATATGAGTCTCTTGTTTCCTCATCTGTAAAAAGGTGATGGTAATCATCAGGTCACAAGTGTCACGCAGTCTCAAAGGTCAGTAAGGGAGGAGGTACAGGGCACATGGGGACAAGCAGTTAAGGTCGAAGAAGAGCCTGACCTAGGCGTAGGCTAATCCAAGTCCAGATGTGGGCTCTGCCCTTTCTCACTGTGTGACTTTGTATGAGTCCCTGAACTGTGGTAAACGTCAGCTTCCTCATCTTTAATACGGGGGAAATAATTATGTCTACTTTGTGGGGTTGGTTTGAGGATTGCACAGTTACTGGGAAATAGAATGAGATGAACACTGGAGATCAAAGGGAACTTGGAAGTCCTCCTTACCCTACCACCATCTTCCCCACCTCCCATGGAAATCTTCTTTTTATTGACTGTGACTGTGTTTGAAGATCTTCAGTGACAGGGACTGCTGTCTGTACGAGGTCCTCCATTTCATTGTTAGATCACCTTCAATGTAAGAATTTTCCTCACATACAGCTAAAAGCTGTCTCAGTATAATTTCCACATATTTACTCTCCTATGTCCAGTGGGGAAAAATACAGTGAATTTTCTTTTTTTGTTAAAGATTTTAATTTTGAGGTAACTGTAGATTCACATGCAGTTGTAAGAAATAATGCAGAGATCCCTTGTACCATTGCCTGCTTTTTCCCAGTGGCTGCAAAGTCACTTCAGTAGTGTCCGACTCTGTGCGACCCCATAGACGGTAGCCCACCAGGCTCCCCTGTCCCTGGGATTCTCCAGGCAAGAACACTGGAGTGGGTTGCCATTTCCTTCTCCAATGCATGAAAGTAGGAAGTGAAAGTGAAGTCGCTCAGTCATGTCCCACTCTTAGCGACCCCATGGACTGCAGCCCACCAGGTTCCTCCATCTATGGGATTTTCCAGGCAAGAGTACTGGAGTGGGGTGCCATTGCCTTCTCCCAGTGGCAACTTCTTGCAAAACCACACTGCAATATCACAGGTTATTGACATGGACCACATGGAGAGGCAGAGTATTCCACCACCTCTAGCTTTTCTTGTATGTTGCCTTTTTATAGCCACACCCACTTCCTTTGTACCACTTCATTAACCACTGGCAACCACTATTCATTCTCTATTTTTATAATTTGGTCATGTCAAGGATGTTGTATATAGATGGAATTATATATATAACGAGTTGTGTCATTGGCTTTTCACTCAGCACAGTTCTCTGGAGATTCATCCTGGTAATGCTGTTGCATTTATCAGCAGTTTGTTCCTTTTTATTCGTTAGTAATGTTCCATGTTGTGGATGTGCCACAAATTGTTTATTGTTCACCCATGGAAGATCATCTGGGATGTTACCAGCTGGGGGCTATTATGCTATAATAGGTTTTTGTATAGGTTTTATACAGGTTTTTGAGTAAATATAAGTCTAATGTCTTCAATCTCTGGAATAAATATGTAGGAGTGCACATGCTGGATCATATGGTAGTTATAAGGGCTTCCTTGGTGACTCAGCGGTAAAGAATCTGCCTGCAACCCAGGAGACATGGGTTCCATCCCTGGGTTGGGAAGATGCCCTGGGGGAGGACTTGGCAACCCACTCTAGTATTCTTGCCTGGAGAATCCCATGGACAGAGGAGCCTGGCAGGCTACAGTCCATGGGGTTGCAAAGAGTCAGACATGACTGAAGCAAGTTATGCACACACACATGGTAGTTATGAGTTACGTTTTTAAAGGAATTTCTAGACTGCTTTGAGTGACTGCAACATTTTATATTTTCACCAGCACTGAGTGAATGATTCAGTAACTCTACATCCCTTCCAGAATTTTCTCTGGTCACAGTTTTTTTTATTTTAGCTATTGTGATAGGTAAGTAGTGCTATCGTGGTTTTAATCCAAATTTCCCTAATTGCTAGTGATGTAACATGGCTTGCTTGACATCTGTGTCTCTTCTTTGACAAAATGTGTCATTGTGTCTTTTGCTCAGATTCTAATTGTAGTCTTTTCAGTTGTTAAGTTTTGTGTGTTCTTTTTATGTTCTTGATACTGGTCCTTTCTTGGATATGTGGTTTTCAAAAATATTCTTCTGCTCCATAGCTTATGTTTTTTGTCATTTTAGCAGGATCTTTTGTGTTACACAGGTTTGACATTTTGAGGACATCAAATTTGTCAGTTTTCCCTTTTATGGATTGTACTTTTGGTATCAGTTTCCCAGGTAGAGCAGTGCTAAAGAATCCACCTGCCAATGCAGGAGATACAAGAGACGCTGACTCGGTCTCTGGGTCGAGAAGATTCCTTGGAGAAGGAAATGGCAACCCTCTCCAGTGTTCCTGCCTGGGAAATACCATGGACAGAGGAGCCTGGTGGGCTGCAGTCCATGGAGTCACAAAGAGCTGGACATGACTGAGCACACATATGCACACTTCTGGTGTCAAGTCTAAGAAATCTTTGTTTACCCTGGAGCCCGAGGATTTCCTCCTATCTGTTTTTCTTCCTTATGTTTTACAGTTTTATATTTTGCATATAAGTCCCAAAGTGACAGAAGTAGCATGGGGAAGACCTGAAACAAGAAATCATATCTCTCACACGTAGGCCAGTTGTTTTTTTCCCTCCATGTTTTATAATTCAAGGATTTCAGTGAGTATTTTTCAGAAATTGGCATTTGCTACTATCATTTTAGCTGTAAAATGGGATAATAACATAATAAACTCAAATCATGGTAGATTTTTTAAAAAATTAATTAGGGTTAATTGAGATAGTGCACTTGGAAAAAAAAAACATGTTATACTACAAAGTACTTTCTGTTCAAATGGTGGTTATTATTGTAAGCTTGGCTAGGTCTCTGAATGCTAACAGGCAGCTGTGTGTGCTTGCTGCTTCCTATTCATGGGAAATGTGTTTGTTTATATCATAGTATAGTATCTATTTTTCCTTTTAGTGCCCATGTGGCCAAATTTTGAACTGCCGTTTTAATAAGACTCAAACATATTTGAGAGGGTGGTTAGACTTAACGGTTTCCATAAAGTTGTTTTAATAGTTGTTTTTCAACAGATGGACAGCTTGCATTTGGCCTCATTTCTGTGACAGGGTGATGATTGAACTTTTCAACAGATGGCATACAAATACTTGAGAAAACACCCTCCCAATATTAATTGTTGTAAAAAAGACTTTTAGCGTGCCAGGGAAATAATAGTCTGTATTCCCAGTCCTTTGCCTGTGCTATTATAATTATAATTTAGATGATTTGGAAGTTTCCCTTTCTGGCACTGGGGTTTATTTTGTAAATGAGTATCTACATTAGAGTGAGAGATGCTGAGGAATACTCTGTTGTCAATTAGATGTTCAACATGGATATAGCATGAAATCCCTTTTTGATTATCAATGAATGTACATAACTTTCTTTTACTGAGTCATTCTGCTTCAGTGCTATACATAGGAAATGTAATGTTCCATAAAAATCACCCATCAGAGACTTATATGTTCTTTCTTAAAAATACTGTCTTCAAAGGAAAAAAATCACTAAACTGAGTATTTTCAGACATACACATTAATATGATGAACCCCCCAAACTTCAAAATTGTCTCCTTTCTGCCTCAACTACTTTGCACTGTTTTAGAACTCAAAAATGAGGAATCAGACAGTAAGCAGGGCAGTTGAGGAGTGGTGGAAATCTGGAGGGTGTTTGTGGTTGTCACAGTAACAAGGGGCATTTGCTGATATTTAGTGGGTATGTTGCTGAACCTGAATTTGGGTCCTCTTGCTTGACATGCAACAAAGTCAACCTCCTGAGACTGGGTGTGGTGAAGGAAAGTATAGCATTCATTGCATGGTGCCAAGCAAGAAGAATGGGCAGTTCATGCTGAAAAGATCTGAACTCCCAATGGCTTTCAGAGAAGGGTGTTTAAAGGCAAGATAAGGGAGGGGGGTCACAGGCTGTGTGATCAGCTTATGCTCAGTTCTTATATTGGATGGTATCCATGTGAAGTTTCAAAGATGATTAATCTTGTGATTTCAACCATTTGGGGGTCTATATGCTTGAAGTCAGTAGTTTTCACCTGTAAAAACAATTTAGGAATGTGAGATCTTTATCTGTATCTTTCAGGGAACTAGGAGTTTGGTGACTCTGCCATGTGGCTGATTTATAGTCTAAATTGTTACCAGTTTCCCCACTCAACAGCTATTCCTTTCTTCTACCTTTTCACATTTCCTAATCATTAACTCTTCTCCTAAATTCATTAACTCTTTTTTTGAATAGAAATTATAACAAAAAAGTATTTGTGGGGAACGTCCCAAAGATTAACTATTTAATTGAGACAGTTAAGGCATATATACTACTTGTTATGTGCCAACTACTTCTTTACTTATTTTAAATTTAGTTTTAGCTGGAGGATAGTTGCCTTCCAGTGTTGTGTTGGTTTATGCTGTACACCTAATCATTAACTCTTGAGCCAGCCTCTTGAGACTCAGGGGAGGTCTGGGAGACTCAGATAAAGCAAAAGACTTTTACTTCAAAGGACAGTGACACAGGGAATTGTATATGGTTACAGGTGGAGGCAAGTGTGCCTAAGTCTGCACAGCACAGTTCGGCACAAGGAAGAAAGGTCCTGTGTCTTACAGTATGCCTGGATATCAGACTGGACACTCATCTGAGCCTGGAACTTGTGTCTGCTTAAAACACAGAGTAAGTTTTGCAATTCAAGGTTTTTGCTTTTTTTTTTGCACAGAATGTTAGTGTCTATCCAAACCTCTTCTTTTTGATTTTACTATGTTGCTATATGAAAGGCTGAAAGACTCTGATCTTCTACTTCTAAACCCTGACTTATGTTTATTATAAGTGCTTTATTATATTTTTGGGTATTCATGAACTGAGCATTTACACAGTAAAACAAATATTATTACAAATTTACTTCCCCTTTCTTTCCAAATAGGGCATCACCTTAATTTTTGAAATATTGTGTATGGGTAAATTACCTTATCCATGAATTTCTGGATTTAAAGAGAGAATTATGAAATGCTTATTATAACAAAGGAGCCCTGGGGTTAATCAGTATGAGAAGCATTGCTGTAGAAAATTAAGCAATAGCAGACATATTCTTTCTCCACTTGCCTGTATGTGCACACATAATTCTGTGTTGGAATCGTTCAAAGGACAGTGGTGTGAGTCTAAATATTTAATAACGAATGCAATCCCAATAAAGTCTGTATTGTTATATTTCTATAGAAGCCTTGAACTGATTTTCTTTTGGCAAGTCATATCAGCTAGATCTTGGTGTCTGTCATTGCAGATGGCATTTAATGATTGCTTTAGTTTGAGCTATCCTGGCAATCCTCAGCCAGGGGATTTGATTGAAGTGTTTCGTCCTTGTTATCAACATTGGGCACTGTACTTGGGTGATGGGTATGTTATCAACATAGCACCTCTAGGTAAGTTTTGCTTTCTGAAGTTCTTGGGAGTTTTTTAGCTTTCTTGCTACAAGGAGTAATCATAAACACAATCATAAAATAAAACAAACCAGAAATACAATATAGAAACTAGGTAAATCCAGCTGATCTAGGTTTTTGGAAGGATATTCTCAGACATCCTGGACTGTGAAGTCAAGTAGGCCTTAGGAAGCATTACTACGAACAAAGCTAGTGGAGGTGATAGAATTCCAGCTGAACTTTTTCAAATCCTAAAAGATGATGCTGTGAAAGTGCTGTACTCAGTATGCCAGCAAATTTGGAAAGCTCAGCAATGGCTGCAAGACTGGAAAAATTAAGTTTTCATTCCAATCCTAAAGAAGGGCAATGCCCAAGAGTGTTCAAACTACCATACAATTCACTAATTTCACATGCTAGCAAGATTATGCTCAAAATCCTTCAAGCTAGGCTTTAGCAGTAGGTGAACCTAGAACTTCCAGATGTACAGATGCCAACATCCATTGGATCATAGAGAAAGCAAGGGAATTCCAGAAAAACATCTGCTTCACTGACTACACTAGAGCCTTTGACTGTGTGGACCACAACAAACTGTGGAAAATTCTTAAAGAAATGGTAATACTAGAGCACCTTCCCTGTCTCCTGAGAAGCCTGTATGCTGTATAAGTCAAGAAGCAGTAGTCCGAACTGGACATGGAACAATGGACTGGTTCAGAATTGGGAAAGGAGTACGTCAAGGTTGTGTATTGTCATCCTGCTTATTTAACTTATATGCACAGTACATCATGTGAAATGCTGGAAGATAGTGAAGGACAGGGAAGGAGGTCCCAAAAAGTTGGACACGAGTTAGCGACTGAACAACAGTGAACAATTCTAAGGCTAAAGTAGCATTGAAAAAATCACAAAAGCCAAGTAACATTAGGATTTTAAACTTATGGATTTAAAAAAAAACACAAAAAGTAAATGAACAACAGACTGGTTCCAAATAGGAAAAGGAGTATGTAAAGCTGTGTATTGTCACCCTGCTTATTTAACTTATATGCAGAGTATGTCATGAGAAATGCTAGACTGGAAGAAACACAAGCTGGAATCAAGATTGCCAGGAGAAATATCAATAACCTCAGATATGCAGATGACACCACCCTCATAGCAGAAAGTGAAGAACTAAAGAGCCTCTTGATGAAAGTGAAAGAGGAAAGTGAAAAAGTTGACCTAAAGCTCAGCATTCAGAAAACTAAGATCATGACATCCCGTGTCATCACTTCATGGCAAATAGATGGGGAAACAGTGTCAGACTTTATTTTGGGGGGCTCCAAAATCACTGCAGATGATGATTGCAGCCATGAAATTAAAAGACTCTTACTCCTTGGAAAGAAAGTTATGACCAACCTAGACAACATATTCAAAAGCAGAGACATTACTTCGTCAACAAAGGTCTGTCTAGTCAAGGCTATGGTTTTTCTAGTGGTCATGTATGGATGTGAGAGTTGGACTGTGAAGAAAGCTGAGCGCCAAAGAATCAATGCTTTTGAATAGTGGTGTTGGAGAAGACTCTTGAGAGTCCCTTGGACTGCAATGAGATCCAACCAGTGCATCCTAAAGGAGATCAGTCCTGGGTGTTCATTGGAAGGACGGATGCTGAGGCTGAAACTCCAATACTTTGGCCACCTGATACGAAGAACTGACTCATTTGAGAAGACCCTGATGCTGGGAAAGATTGAAAGCAGGAGGAGAAGGGGAAAACAGAGGATGAGATGGTTGGATGGCATCATCGACTTGATGGACATATGTTTGGGTGAACTCCGGGAGTTGGTGATGGACAGGGAGACCTGGCGCGCTGCAGTTCATGGGGTCACAAAGAGCTGGACACGACTGAGCGACTGAACTGAACTGAACTGAATCAACTGGGGAAGATATTTGCCACAAATGTGACAAGAGTCAGTGTCTTTGTATATAATACAAATAGATTATTTCAATCACTTAACATCTATTTTTAGATTTTTCTTGTATGTGCCAAATATTATTCAAATGCTAGGGATACATAAGCCAGTCCTTCCACAGTAGAACTTACATTCTAGTGCACAGAGAGAGAGAGACAGAGAGAGAGGAGACAGAGAGCCTGAGACAGGGAGTATGAACAGAATACAGAAAGCAATGTTAGATTAGAGATAAGTGATATGGAGAAAATAAATCATAGAAGCAGGTTAGGAAGTGCTGGGGAGTTGTAGTTGCTGCAGTTTGAAATTAGCTGGTCAGGAAAATCTCACGAGAAAGTAACATTTGAGAAAACTTGAAAGAGGTGAGGAAACCCAGCACATATTTGGGGCAAGAGTTTCTTTGTCTGAGAGAACAGCAAATACTCAAATCCCAACAAACAAATGGGTAAAAGATTGTGAACAGTTTGTAGAAGATGAAACTCCAATACCCATTTTTAAAGCATTCAGCTTTTCAGTCATGTAGGAATTATAAAATGATAGGTTTTATGCCTCTCACATTAGCAGAATTTTAAAAAATGAAAATCAGTGTTGATAAAGCTATAATGAAATGAACACAGGATATTGTTTATAGAAACACAAGTTGATAAAATCATTCCCGAAAACAATTTAGCAAGATGTGTTAAGAGTCTTGAGCTTCCCTGGTGGCTGGGTGGTAAAGAATCCGCCTACAATGCAGGAACTGCAGGAGACATGGGTTTGATCCCTGGGTCTGACATATCCCGTGGAAGAGAGCATGGCCACCCACTCCAGTCTTCTTGCCTGTCCATGGACAAAGGAGCCTGGCGGGCTAAAGTCCATGGGATTGCAAAGAATTGGACATGACTAAAGTGACTTGGCATGCATGCATGTTAAGAATCTTAAAGAGTTTCCATGCTCTGACCCTGTAATTTTACCTCTGTGAATCTATTCTTGGAAAATATTTTTAGAGAACTTATTTAGGATTTGTATATGAGAGTGTTCACTGCTATCTCATTTATAATGGTTTAAAAAAAGGACAATGGGAAAAAATAGGGAAAAGAAATAAGTAACTATTGATTTTTTATGGTGGGTAAAAAATTAGACAATGGATTAATAATATTAAAAAGATAATGGTTAAATGAATTAAGATTTAGCCACAGATATTAGGATTCTGTGTTTGGTAGAACTTTTTAGTTGCAAGTAACATAAATCAAATTAGTTTAGACAAAAGACAAATTCATTGCTTCACTGAAGGAAACTACAGGAAGGGTAGAGATGATGCTGGTCTCAGGGATACCTGGATCGAGAAGTTTAAACACTATCAAAACTCTTTGTCCCACATCTGCATTCTTTTTGTATATATTTTATTTTCCTAGGCTGTGTTTAAGAAGCTGAACTGATAACCCTAGGTATCCTTAGGCTCACATCCTTGTAACAGGCTGGTGTCCCACAGGAGAGAGATACTCCTTGTCTGCTGAAGTTAGAAAAATCATGGAGAGTGATTCTTAATTGTCTGGTATGGGTCCCCTGTCCATTACTGAACCATCACTATGTCCAGGAATGGGACAGTATGACTGGCTTAGACAGTCTTTTCTAGAAAGAAAGAAGTAGTGGTCGGATGAAGTGCTAAGCAGACTAAAACAGTGGCCACTTTAACAGCTGAAAGTCATCTCTAGATATCTTTAATTGTAGGAACGATGATCTTGTATGATAACTATTGGTAAATTACAGATTAAAAATGCAATGTGTAATATGGTACCAAGTTTGCAAAGAAATCATATATAAACACATATATGTTAATGCAAATACATACATGTGTATTTGCAAGTGATAAAAGACAGTATAAATACATTAAAATAATAATGATAGTTTTTTCTAGCCGGATAGCAGGTAATTTATATTTAGTGTTTATGCTGTATTTTTCTGTATTTTCTACATGTTTAGAAATGAGTATAAGCTATTAAGAAAAATATATGCAAATAACAAAGAGCCTAGAATAATTTTTCCCTCAAGATGCGTTTAAAAAGAAGTGTTTACAGGCTGAAGTTTTGCTATCTTGAGAGCTTCTGAGAACCTTTAATGAAGTGATTTTTGTGAGATTTTAAGCTATTTGCCACTTTTTTCTGGAATACTGGAAATGGAAATGGCAAATAAAATGACATTTACAATACAGAGCTATTCATTCTGTAGAGTCTAGTGATTAATACTAAGAAATTCTTTATATTATCTCTGCAGCTTTCACATTTAGAAAGCAATATGAGGCTTTTGCGCTGTTTCCTTTTTTCACGTCTTAAGCTCCATACTAATATGGTTCAAGCACTGAGCTTTGACTGAAATTAAATTCCTGTTTCTGTTAACTACTTGTGTGATGTTCCACAAGCCAGTTTCTCTCTCCAACCTTTGATTTTGTCATCAATAAATTGATTGCTTCAGACTAGTTGATGAGTAATTCTAACTAGGATATACGTGTTCTGTGAACTTGTACTGTGTAAGAATTTGGAATATGTAAGGTATTGAAAATGCTACTCCAATGAAAAGGAGTTCAAAGGAATGAAAAAAAAGAGGAGTAGGAAAAAAGGTTTGCTTTTAGTCATTACTAAAGAAGTTTCTAAACACTGGTTACATAGCAGGCCTTCATCTCATGGTTTACTTGAACAATGGCCAAGCATAGCAATCTTGGGCAGATAGAGAGGGCCTAGGGCCCGGCCTTAAAGCTGAACACTAAGGAATCACTTTTCCAGTCTCAGATGACAACCATGGCAAGTCAGGATACAGAGATTTGGGGCTGTTAGGCAAATGCTTACCAGTGGAGGCAGTAAGATGGAGTGGCGGGGCACAGCAAAGGACCACATGGAGTGGATAGTGCCTACTGCATTGGGGTTAGTTTTAGGACTTAGTTTCTTGGCTAAAGGAACTAGCAAAACAAAGACAGGGCTCCAGCTGATCCCAACTGACCCTGTCAAATGCGTAGGGTCCCCTGCAGATTTCAAAGTAAAGCCTGATTAAAAGAATAAGTGTAAAAGCGGAGAGGTGGCTGTAAGAAGTGCAGCTTAGTTGTGAGAGGGAGCATCAGTCTTAACACTCTGCTGCTAAGCCCAAGCATACTAGTTTAGAAGGGTTCTAATGCCAAAAAACAGGGGCTTTATAGAAAAAGGGGGCAATGATCTTTTCTGTACTATATTAGAAACATATGCCAAGATCCCTAATAATAATACTAATTGATAGAGAACTTATGCCTCAAGAATGAGTAGATTTTCACACCCAGTTTGTTCTATATGTTGTTGTTTAGTCGCTCAGTGATGTCCGACTCTTTTGCAACCCCATGGACTATATAGCCCCCCAGGCTCCTCTGTCCGTGGGATTTCCCAGGCAAGAATACTGGAGTGGGTTGCCATGCCCTGCTCCAGGGGATCTTCCCAACCCAGGGATCAAGCCCTCATCTCTTATGTGTCCTGCATTGACAGGCAGATTCTTTACTGCTGAGCCACCAGGGAAGCCCAATGGGGAGACAGAAATTTTCAAAATGTTTTCTTATATTCTCACTCTTACAGTATTGAATAAGTGTTATTGTTAAATTAGAGAATGAGTATTGATGGTTAGTAAGATTAAGTGGTTTCTGGTTTGAGGATAAGTTAGGATGGTATTGGAGTTCACTGGGCTGGATAGTTGTGTTTTGCTAACCAGAATTCTCCTTATAGAGGATGGCATTTCCACATCATTTACAAGTGCCAAGTCTGTATTCAGCAGAAAGGCCCTGGTGAAGATGCAGCTTTTGAAGGATGTTGTTGGAAAAGACACATACAGAATAAACAATAAATATGATGATACATACCCCCCTCTCCCTGTTGAAGAAGTTATCCGACGGTCAGAGTTTGTTATTGGGCAAGAGGTGGAATATGACATACTTGTCAACAACTGTGAGCATTTTGTGACTTTGCTTCGGTACGGAGAAGGAGTTTCAGAGCAGGTAAGTTTTCTTTAAGAGAAATAAAAATTTCTTACTTTGGGAAGATAATAACTACCCAGTCTTGATCAAGTTTTCAGGCCTCAAACAAATGGAAAAGAACAAGAATATATGAGAACACTGAAGGACAAAGAAGGGAATTGAGTTACCCAAGGTCACTCAGAAAGTTCATGACCAATCAGACGAGAACATTTTGTGTCATGAATCTGGGGCTAGAAAGGACTTGAAGCAGAGTCAAGACCATGTCTTTCTGTCTGTCTTAATGCCCCCTGTCCTTCAGTGTTTTTTTTTTTTTTTTCCCATTACCATACCATACAGCAGTTAAATCAGTAACTATATATATTGAAAAGAATGTTGACTTTTTTGAGTGGGAGTTCCTTTGCCAGAAACATAGATGGTAGTACTGAGATTCTTTTCCAGTAACTGAAAGAGGCTAACTGATACCATGGATTTGTGGAAGTCTTTTTCCCTGGTGGCTCAGAGGTTAAAGTGTCTGCCTGCAGTGCAGGAGACCTGGGTTTGATCCCTGGGTCGGGAAGATCCCCTGAAGAAGGAAATGGCAACCCACTCCAGTATTCTTGCCTGGAGAATCTCATGGAGGGAGGAGCCTGGTAGGCTACAGTCCCTGGGGTTGCAAAGTCAGACACGACTGAGCTACTTCACTTTTCAATTTCCTTGCAACACTAATTTCAAAGAAATGTTGTGCTTTTAAGTGGATCCAACGCTAAAGTGTCTGCTACAATGAGGGAGACCCAGGTTCAATCCCTGGGTTGGGAAGATCTCCTGGAGAAGGAAATGGCAACCCATTCCAGTATTCTTGCCTGGAAAATCTCATGGACAGAGGAGCCTGGTAGGCTACAGTCCATGGGGTTGCAAAGAGTCGGACACAACTGAGTGACTTCACTTTCACTTTTGATTCATTGAGTTTTTGGATGATTTTTTTAGTGGATTAATTGACTTTATTTTTAGAGTAGCTTATAGTTTTGTTATTTACCACGACTGTTCTATAGTGTAGCAGATTCCTTACTGAAAGCAAGCTTGATTCAGTTGCCCTTTCCCTACTTACCTTCCCACCAATTCAATTGCATCATTGATATTTTAACCCAAAGATTTATTAAAATTAATATTTAAAGGCTCCTAGTATCTTGAAATGGTGGATCTGTTGTATAAATGTCTATTCTAAGGATTGAAATTATAACTCCACTCACGAAAGCTTGGAAGAATGGAAAATAGAGCATAATGAAAGGATACATTTGTTTTTATTAAATAATTTAATTGGAAATTCATTTTTACTAGGAAATACATTACTATAATGAACTATAAACATGTAGCAATAAATTGCTTCTGAGCCAAAACACAGAGGATACAGACATAAATATCTGTGCATTTTTGCATTGAAAAGTAGTGGTATAGCTAGGAAATAAAGTTTGTTAATGATAAAGTTATCCACAGTACTCAATCAGCAATATTTTAAAATGTGGCTAAATCAAAAGATGTTACAGGTCTCTTTTTGCTCTGACTCTTACTTGTACCCTATCATAGTCTTTTCACCTTTCATACCCAGATCAAGATCCATGAAAAAGTAACTATTTTTCAAGAACTAGGAGAACTCTTCTCTAGCAGGTTCTGATGGGTGTAGTAACAGCCTTAAAGACACATCTGAGCTTTGGAATTCTGCTGATCTGAGCTAGAACCTCATCTTCACCACTTCTAACCTGGATAACTTTGGACATGTTTATCAGTTTCCTAATCTGTCAAACAAAGTTGTTTCATAGATTGTAAGAGATTTTTAAAATCTCTTAGCATGTTCTATTAAATATTATTCATCCCAATAAAAGGTATACTTTCCATCAATATTACTTTTTATTTTAGCAATTTTATAGGTCTTTGTTTATGCTGTTCAGTAATATTCTGTTGATCTAACAGAAACTGCAGCATTTGAATTATTATTTTTATTACTATCAATAATAGTACTAATAATAGCTAATGTTAAATTTGTTTCTGGGGTCCCTTTAAGGCTCAGGGATCTTGAGCATAGAACAGTTTCCTTGGGAAATGGCTGTGTATTTCCAGTTCAGTTCAGTACAGTCGCTCAGTCATATCCAACTCTTTGTGACCCCATGAACTGCAGCACGCCAGGCCTCCCTGTCCATCACCAACTCCTGGAGTTCACCCAGACCCATGTCCATTGAGTTGATGATGTCATCCAACCATCTCATCCTCTGTCATCCCCTTCTCCTCCTGCCCTCAATCTTTCCCAGCTTCAGGGTCTTCTCAAAAGAGTCAGTTCTTTGTATCAGGTGGCCAAAGTATTGGAGTTTCAGCTTCAACATCAGTCCTTCCAATGAACACCCAGGACTGATCTCCTTTAAGATGCACTGGTTGGATCTCCTTGCAGTCTAAGGGACTCTCAAGAGTCTTCTCCAACACCACAGTTCAAAAGCATCAATTCTTCAGTGCTCAGCCCTCTTTATAGTCCAACTCTCAAATCCATACACGACCACTGGAAAAACCATAGCCTTGACTAGATGGACCTTTGATGGCAAAGTAATGTCTCTGCTTTTGAATATGTTGTCTAGGTTGGTCATAACTTTCCTTCCAAGGAGTAAGTGTTTTTTAATTTCATGGTTGCAATCACCATCTGCAGTGATTTTGGAGCCCTCCCCCCCGCCAAAAAGTAAAGTCTCTCACTGTTTCCACTGTTTCCCCATCTATTTCCCAGTTAAAGAAAAAACGGTAAATGATAAAAAGATTAGAAAGGTGGAAGGACTGTGAGTCCTATCCTTTTCTTCTTTGTACTTTTCTGTATTTTTTTGAAAAAATTAATGGACTTTGCTTTTTAGAGTTTTAAGTTCACAGCAACATTGAGCTGGAAGTATATACATAATTCGTACATATTCTCTACCCCCCACCCTGACACACACACACATATCCTTCCCCACTGTTATCATCCCATAGCAGTGTGGATTATTTGTTATAAAAGAAGAGCCAACATTGATACATCATTATCAACCAGAGTTCATACTGAAGGAAACCAGAGCATACCACCCCAAATATGTTACTTTGGCATAAGGATTATTTTGAGCAGTTGAGAAGCAATTGAGTAGGAGCAGAAGGAAATAAAGCTCCCTGTACTCCCCCTATTTTTCTAAAAGTAGGACAGAAATTTTCAAAGGTATCCCCCCTCCCCACTCTACCAGGAAGGACAAAAGGTAATCACCCTGGACAACCCGTGTTTAATGTCAGACCCTTAGCAGCCTGGAGAGGGCACTAGAGGAATCTACTTAACAAACTACTTACAGGCTTCTATGTACCATTAGTTTCCTACCGTCCCTCAGGTTGTTGCCCTTGAAAGATGAACCACTTTTCCCTCACTTCTCTACAAATTTATTTTTCTCTGGTGAAGATGCTCTATAAGTCTGAATTCGAAGCCACCTCTTTGAGTTACTTCTTCCCTGAATTTCTCCCATGAGTGTATGAGATGTGCATGTTAATCAACTTTTGTTCATTTTCCTCTTGTTAAATTTGTCTTTTATTACAGAGCCTCAGCTGAGAACTTAAGATAGGTAAAGAAAATAATTTTCCTTTCATCGAATAGTTAACGTTAGGGTTCACTCTGTGTTGTACCTTCTGTGGGTTTTGACAAATATATAATGACACGTATCCATCATTACAATATCATACAGAATAGTTTCCCAGCCCTGAAAATCTCTATACTCTGCCTATCATTCATTCCTCCCTCTCCATAAACCTCTGATAATCACTAATATTTTTTTTTACTACTGTGTGTTTCATCTTTCCCAGAATGCCATATAGTTGAAATCATACAAAGCAAAATCCACTTAAAATTCTTCCATGTCTTTTCATTAGATGGTTTGATTGTTCATTTCTGTTTATCACTGAATAACATTCCATTTTCTGGATGCACTACAGTTTATTTATCCACTAGCCTACTGAAGGATATCTTGATTGCTTCCAAGTTGTGCTGATTATGAATAAAGTTGCTAGAAACATTTGTGTGCAGCTTTTTTGTGGATATAAATTTTTGACTCATTTGGATAAACACCAAGGATTATGATCGCCAGATCATATGGTAAGAGTATGTTTAGTTTTGTTAAAAGAAAAAAAAAACACACAACTGCCAAGCTAGCTTCCAAAGTGAATTCCAAAATTCAAATTTTGAATTCCCACCGGTAATGAATGAGAGTTCCTGTTGCTCCACATCTTCTTTAGCATTTGGCATTGTCAGTGTTTCAGAGGTCAGCCATTCTGATAAGTACATAGTGATATCACCATTGCTTTAATTTGCAATTCCTTGAATATGTATGATGTTGACCATCTTTTCATATATTATTTGCCATCTGTATATCATATTTGGTGACGTGTCTCAAACTCTTTTGCCCATTTTTAATTGGGTTGCTTACTTGTTTTCATATTTTTGAGTTTTAAGAGTTCTTAGCATATTTTGGTGGAGAAGGCAATGGCATCCCACTCCAGCACTCTTGCCTGGAAAATCCCATGGACGGAGGAGCCTGGTGGGCTGCAGTCCATGGGGTCGCTAAGAGTTGGACACGACTGAGTGACTTCACTTTTCACTTTCATGCATTGGAGAAGGAAATGGCAACCCACTCCAGTGTTCTTGCCTGGAGAATCCCAGGGACGGGGGTGCCTGGTGGGCTGCCATCTATTGGGTCGCACAGAGTCGGACACGACTGAAGCGACTTAGCAACAGCGGCAGCAGCATATTTTGGAAAACAGTCCTTCATCAAATATGTCTTTTGCAAATGTTTTCTTCCAGCCTGTGGCTTGTCTTTATTTTTATAAATTCCTAAAATCAACGTTTCTCACTGTTAGAGTCTAAACAAGTTACTAAAATATGCCTGTCTTTGTGAACTATGGCAGCACCCTTGAATGCGCCTGTACGAGCTGACACACAGTACACCCTGACTGCCTTACTGCAGCACTGTAGCCTTAGAGTCCTGGGGGAAGAGAGATTTTTTGATAACCACTGTAGTTGTCTGTGACCCAGCTTCACTGATACCTGGACCCAGCTGCTTCAGTTGTAGCTAACATTTCACTGGGCATGTATAGATCCTCAGAATGAGGTCTTTATCATGCCTGTCTCCCATCCCCCACACACACCTGAAAGCCCTGCATTGGACAAAGTGTGCAGGATAGGATTTGGTGATCGGATAATTCTAAACCAGTCACAAAAAGTTCTTGTTCATGCTGGCTTACCACAGACATCCTGGGATTTTTTTAATCTTGCAGATCGATCTTGTTACACATAACTCTAAGGGATTGTCCAAGTTATGTGGGATTTTTCCATTCAGAATGCAACTTGAAATAAATAAATGTTTGGAATTTGGGGAACTGCACACTGGAAGTGGTTTCTTATAATTTTATCTCACCCATGCAGTCTCAGGGAATTTTGATTTAGGATTGAGTTGTCTGTCCTCTCCCCAGGTCTCTTAGATGTATGAGATTTCTCTCACATGTTCTGTTTCTAGTGGCTGAAAGACAGCCAGTGAGTTAGGACTGCATCTAGCTGTCCCCCTCCCCGCACAGGATCCTGCAGGTTTTCCCAGGGCTGTCCCCTGCTGCCATTTGACACCTCTGTTTACAGACAACAATTACACCTTCCAAATTTTTCACTGCCTGCCACTTTTCCTGTGTCAGACCTCCTTGGGATCTCAGCATCTGCCTGGAATTGCATGAGGTTTGGACTTGGTTTGCAATCCTTGATGCCTGTCTGATTATTGATTCTGCCCCTTTTTGGAATTCTGCCAGGTAGCTTGTATCTCCCACCCCATTTTTGCTCCCTGTGTGCTATGTGGGTAGTTCTCTGCTACAGTGAATTCTGCTTGGAAACAATTTAGGTAGCAACTAATTAAGAATTACAAGTAGAAGAAATAGCCAACCAACCAAATACATAAAATGAAGAGTTGTAAACTAAAATAGGATTTTTCAGTTGTTTGCCGATGTCCTTCTCCCTAGCAACTAGGGATGGTGGCAGAGCAGAGACTTATAATTATAGGCCATGTCCCTACAGACCACAGGGTGGTGTAATGAAGTGAATACTCTTACCTTTGTGCTGCTTTCCTGGCCAGAGCCCTTGCTGCCTGTTCCCCACAGGGAAGCCTCAGTTAGGGAGGGAGCATTATGTTGCATATGGGGGTGGCAGGCTCAGTGGTGGAGGGCTATGGGTTAGACAGAGGGCATGCTCCAGTGTTAGCTGGGTCAGGTTTTTCAGCATTTGGGCTGGTCCCCAGAGTCGTTCAGGAAAAATGTTTTGCTTTATTTGAAAGCCTGACTCTTAACTCTTAGAAAACAACTCTTGTTTTCCAAATACCTGATGACACTGAAGTATCTGAATGTGACCTTTGGGTCATAAAATTGCACTCAAACCCTTGCAGATGGAAGGTTGTATTAGTTGAGTGCCATGCAACCATGAATATTCATCAGTTCCCTCATCCTGATGATGATTAATACCCTTAAAGCTCTAAATGTCTGAACTCCTTTATGGACAATTGAACTTGAGAGTGATTTATTTTTGTTTGTCTACATGAGAAATTAATTTTTGCCATAATACATTAGTATTGACTTATCTTGAAGTTTGTTTATTGGAATAGAAAGTGTATCCACCAAGTAAGAGTGTATGGTATTTAGTTCAGATCACATTCCTGAATTATTTTCCTAACAGCTTTAAGTCAGGGAACACACACTCTCACATGTCCATCCAAATGCTGTCATCTTTTTAATAGACTTCTTCAGTGAGTAGTCCTGCGTTCTTATCTTGTCTACACTCCCTCAACCAATGCACATACATACACGCACACACTATTCACCTTGGTATAGACCCAGCCAAATGAGTATGTGCTTAGGAGGAGGGGTGTATAGGGGGAGGACACATGGTTCAGGTCTAAACTATATCTAAATGCCCTAGTGATATTACTTCCCTTGGGCAAATCACTTTTAACTTCTCAAATTGTATAAAACAGTAATACTATACTGTCCAGGTATACCATGATGATTATTAGGAATTGTGGCATAATAAGTTTATAAACTGTCAGAGGCTATAAAAATAGGACTATTTACCTATGTGTATTTATATCTTTATCATAATTATAATAATTATAAATTTTATTTCATCTTTGTACAAAATTTTAATTTTGCATTCAGCTTTAAGTTCATCCATTGTACATTAAATGAATTAAAATCTAGGAAACAAGCTAAAGCTGAGGTTTAGGACACTAAGATGCTTTTAGAATAAGATGTGTTTTTGATTCCTTTTTCCTTATAGGCCAGCCGAGCGATAAGTACCATTGGGTTTGTGACAGCTGCTGCTGGTGCCTTCTCCTTCCTGGGCTTGTTTCCAAAAAGACTGAGACCAAAATTCTATTAATTTACTGGAGAGATACTGGAGCTGAAGGAATTTGTGAGGAGGAAAAGTAACCTGGGATAAATACTTATTTTCAGTGCATCATTATTGTTCCAAATTCCAGTGATGGATGGCAGACTCTTTAATAAATTGCTTACTGGCATTATCTCATCATAGAGCCATGGAAATTTCTCTCCCTTAGTAGTATAGAGTCATGTGGTAGCTTGAACAAGAAGCAGTGGCCTTTTGAATGAACCAGCAGCAGATCTTAATATCACATCATCATTTATCCTTTTTCTTCTATAAATATTGTTTTTCTTTCCCCTGAGGGTAACTCTTTTGCCAGAGAGATGAAGAACCTTTTATATGTGACTGAAAAAAATGTTAAAAACCCTTAATTGTTTGGAATGGTATCAAAATTCATATTCCTTTTCTGGTGACAGAAGAAATTTGAAATAAACCATTTGGTTAGGTAGCTTAAGAATCTTTTGTTAATAAACTATCTGAGAGTAGATACTCATCTCCTTGACCCTGTGTAGGTGTGAGCAGGAGGTGAATGGGAGAAGGAGCTCTTGGTTCCAGTGTCTCGGATCCAATGATTTCCCTGGCAGCAACTCCTTTGTCAGGAGTATGTGACAAGCAGGAATGGGCTGTGGCTTCTACCGAGTTCCATTGTTCCCTTTGGATTTTGAAGTATTTGAAGAGTTTGGCCCTTTAAACCTGAGTTCTGTTTAGTTCAGTTGCTCAGTCATGTCTGACTCTTTGCGACCCCATGAATTGCAGCACGCCAGGCCTCCCTGTCCATCACCAACTCCTGGAGTTCACTCAAACTCACGTCCATCGAGTCGGTGATGCCATCCAGCCATCTCATCCTTGGTCGTCCCCTTCTCCTGCCCCCAATCCCTCCTAGCATCAAAGTCTTTTCCAATGAATCAACTCTATGCATGAGGTGGCCAAAGTACTGAAGTTTCAGCTTTAGCATCATTCCTTCCAAAGAACACCCAGGACTGATCTCCTTTATTTTTTTTTAATTTAAATTTATTTTAATTGGAGGCTAATTCCTTTACAATATTATATTGGTTTTGCCATACATCAACATGAATCCGCCACGGGTGTACATGTGTTCCCAATCCTGAACCCCCCTCCCATCTCCCTCCTCATACCATCCCTCTGGGTCATCCCAGTGCACCAGCCCCAAGCATCCTCTATCCTGTATCTAACCTAGACTGGCGATTTGTTTCTTATATGATATTATACATATTTCAATGCCATTTTCCCAAATCATCCTACCCTCTCCCTCTCCCACAGAGTCCTAAAGACTGTTCTATACATCTGTGTCTCTTTTGCTGTCTCGCATACAGGGTTATCGTTACCATCTTTCTAAATTCCATATATATGTGTTAGTATACTGTATTGGTGTTTTTCTTTTTGGCTTACTTCACTCTGTATAATCGGCTCCAGTTTCATCCACCTCATTAGAACTGATTGAAATGTATTCTTTTTAATGGACTGGTTGGATCTCCTTGCAGTCCAGGGGACTCTCAAGAGTCTTCTGCAACACCACAGTTCAAAAGCATCAATTCTTCGGCGCTCAGCCTTCTTCACAGTCCAACTTTCACATCCATACATGACCACTGGAAAAACCATAGCCTTGACTAGACGGACCTTTGTTGGCAAAGTAATGTCTCTGCTTTTGAATATGCTATCTAGGTTGCTCATAACTTTCCTTCCAAGGAGTAAGCGTCTTTTAATTTCATGGCTGCAGTCACCATCTGCAGTGACTTTGGAGCCCCCAAAAATAAAGTCTGACACTGTTTCCACTGTTTCCCCATCTATTTGCCATGAAGTGATGGGTCAAGATATCACTAAACATAGGTTTAAGGTGCCGTATTTCAAAAACAATATCCTATATTACTTTTTATGGCTTTTACTAGAAGGCAAAGAGTGTGGCTCAGACTGTAAAGCAGCTCCCTGCAATACAGGAAAGTTGGATTCGATCCCTGGGTTGGCAAGATTCCCCTGGAAAACGGAATGGCTACCTACTTCAATATTTTTGCCTGGAGAATTCCATGGATGGAGGAACCTGGTGGGCTATACAGTCCATGGGTTCCCAAAGAGTTGGACATGACTGAGTGACTAACACTTTTACTTTTTCAATCAGGGAGAGACTCATGATTTTATTCTTGCATTTTATTGATTATGTGTTGGATGAAGCAAACTACTTTTTAATACCTTTCCAATGGAATTCTTGTTTGGTAGCAGATGGGGAAAAATGGATGACAGTCTCTCTATCCTGGGATTATATCTTATAACATTACCCTCCAAACCACATTGCTAGTCAGTGACATCTTTATTGTATCATGGCCAAAAGCATGACATTAAATAAAGGAAAAGTTTAAGTAAATATTGGGGGGAGGGGGTTGTAGTGCAGGGAGGGAAACAAAAATATGGTAGATAAAGGTAACAAAACAGCTGCCTCAAAGTCTTGGACATAGTAAACTGATTTGATTTTACTCCTGGGCCAGAAAGTCTGTACAATCTAATGGTAGGATTAAGTACAATGATAACAAGAAAGGGTCATGTGCTTCCATCAGGGCCCATAGAGACCTTATCTTTCTTCCTGTTCCCTGACTAATCCCTTCCCTTTCTTCTGGCACCAATTCTGTTTCCAGATAAACTCCAAAACTCTGTCTTCCTCCCCTGTTCCTCTGGGAATAGTAAGTGTCTTCTATCTGATAGCATGGTCCAAATTTATCCTTTCATTTTCATTCTAAATTCAATTTCTTATTCCTATTATGTCCTACTCTTAAGTAATAGTAACATTAAAAAAGAAAAAAAGAAAAAAAAAAAAACGGGCTCTTTCCTAGTTTTGTCAAGTCTGGGCAGAACGGGCAGCAGCTTTATGTGTTACGTCCCCCAGGATATGCTTGCTTTTAGTACAGATGACTGCAGAGGACAAATCTTAGCCTTGAACAGGAGACCTGGGTGTGGTGGAATTACCACATTGCCTGTGACAGAGGGAATGGAATTGGCAACACAGAGGATATTTTGAGGATCCTTGAATCAAACTTCTTCTGGATAGCTGGACACGCCCACTCCAGAAGACAATCTTAGCAATACTGAATAATTGTTACAAATGAACTTTTAAATTAAATTCATGGATTCATTTTTTCACAAATAGTGTTCAGGGCTCTAGTAATGTTCAGCCTTAAGGGTAAGCACACAAAGTTAGTCATCAGTTTCCCCTGAAAATGGCCACTCTTGGTGACGGGCAGCCTCAGCCTGTCCATTTATATGTGGCCATGTTCAATTGTGCTTTTATCAAACATCTTTTTCCAAGACTAGTAAACATTTCTCTGAGTGTGTTTTTAGTGTATTAGTCTAGTGTAGAGACCAAATTTATCATGTCCCGTCCCCACCTTCAAAAAGATGTGTGAAATAAAGATATCACCTATCAGATACCTAATAGATTGTTGAAGAAAGTGAGAGAAGTGAAACATTTATTGAAAAAAGATTAAAAAATATTTTTATGCTATCTAGGTATACTAAAGTATCAACTGAATCCTCTCATTCTAAAAGTCAAATGACTAAATACAGATATGTCAGCTCAAGCAACCTAGCTGCTGTATGTTTTAGGTTGACATATTTCTTGATCTTTAGCTAAAAATATTTTTGATATTTTGTTCTTTTATTGGTATCCACTAAATTAGACATATTTAAAAATGATCACTCTCCAAGAGCTGTGCATCCAAGAAAAGGTTAAAAAGCAAATAAAATATAAATATAAAATGCTTGTTTTCATAGGAATTTGCATTTATGCTGCAGGCTTGTGTAACAAAGTGCATGGTACTATTTACAGCAATGAATTGCTAAAATGTTGAGACATTTTTTCAATCCTAAAGATCTCATAATTGTAACGACATGATTGAATCCATATATCACAGTATTAGGCATGTAATTGACACTCATGGAATGGGACTGGTTAGCTAATTGCCTATGACCCATTAAAGATCCATTTAATTAGCAAAATTAGATTTATGGTTACAAGGAAAATGTAGTAGGTAATTTAAAATGTTCACTAGGAATAAATATCCTCTCAAGGTCACAGTGAGGTTGATATATGTTAAAGGTAATAATGTGCAGAATGTATTTGTAAAGGATGTACCCTTTCTTGTGATCCTTAATGTGCATCTAACTGATTTAGATTATGAAAAGATGAAATGGAACTTAAGGTTGTTTAATATTCTGAGAATTGTCATGCTGTAGATAAAAACATTATGGGTTCCTTCCCTGGGATTGGTTTTTTTCAGATGAGCAATGATGAGTCTGGGCCAACTTTTAAAGTTAGAACTTGAGATTTTTCTTTGTCAGTAATAAAAAGCAAATAAAGGTACCATCCTTCTTAAGAGTGAAAAGTACATTTTAATAGTTTTATTATTTTTGTGATCTAATCCAGAACCTCTAGCTCACTAGCCCCGAAGCAATATACTTGGGAGATGCCAATTTCAGTAGAGTTTGCTTAGCTGTGCCCAAGCCAAAGTTATAAACAATTATCAGACACCTCCATCTTTCTCCACTTCCATACTTAACAACAGGGATGAATTTTCTGAAGTAAATTTCAATTCTTGTTTCTCTATTAAAACCATACAAAGAACCAAAAAGAAGAATTCTGTGACCTGGGGAAAAGATATATGCATAGATGTTCTTTGCAGGTGAATATAAGATTAAGTAAATGTGTGACAAGTTATTGAGAGAAGCTTTTTAAAATATATAGATTCTTTCATTTCAGTAGATCAAAATAAAAATACATTGGTGAAACTTTCAAAATTAAACTCTCCTTTAATTTTTCTTTCTTCTATTGATGTTCATACTATTAATTTTACTACCATAAAGAGCTCTGCATTTGAAGCAAGTCAATGCTATGCATTGTGAATAAAATTTTTTAGAAAAAAAAAATGATACTTTAGAAAATACATTATTTTTCTTAATGATAGAGGATGAGGTCAAAATAAACATATGTGAAGTCCTTTGTTGCAAGGTTCAATGCACTGAGAAATGCACTTTGAACCTTCAGATGGAGGAAGAAAATAAAAGGGTAGACTATTATCACCTCTCTACAATGTTTTAGATTATGGTAAAAGGAGGATGCTATTTAACAATTCTGATTACAATCTGGTCCAGAAATGTTGTTCTGTGGTTTGGCCTCCCAAATTAAGTTTTTCTTTTGGAATCTGTTCAGAGCTTTCAAAGCCTTGGTTGATGTAGAATCCATTTCTGCCATCTCCTGAATAATCTGTCCTGTTTGTAGGAGGCCAGGTTGGATCTTTTGCCAGTTTTCTTTGCCAGATCCTATACTGACTTTTAGAATAGATTCCAAATTCTTTCTTGATCAATAGCCAGAGTGCTCGATTTTGAAGGATGGCATCCTAGAAGATCAGGTGGAAAAGACAATCAAACCATCACCTATTTTCCCTGGCAGTCAGGTTGCTCATTGCTACCCTGTTTTCCCAGGCTTCTTCTAAATGTGCTTATTATTTATGCTCAGTGGCCACTTCTTTTTGTAGCCCCATGAAGCCTAGCAGCTTCCTGGGTTCATTTCCTTGAGAACTGAGTGAGCTTGTGTTGATAGAAATAAGCCAAAAGCTTACAGTCTTTCATTTCCACAGATTTCCTAGTTCAATTCTGGCAGGAGAGTCACTTAAAATTATTTTACTGCCAGAATGAAATAGCAAAATAATGTACTCAAAATCAAGAAAAGAAAAAAAAAAAAATCACTGTTACTTGCTCCTTGATACAAAGAAGGCATCAAGTAATGGTTTGTTGAGTGAATGAACTCTAAAAGTCAAATGGGTTTTGCTTTCCACTTTGTGTTGTTTAGTTACTAAGTTCTGTCCGACTGTTTTGCGACCCCATGGACTATAGGCTCTGCCAGTCTCCTCTGTTCATGGAATTTCCCAGGCAAGAATACTGGAGTGGGTTGTTATTTCCTACTCCAGGGGATCTTCCCAACCTAGGGATCAAACCCACGTCTCCTGCATTGCCAGGCAGATTCTTTACCACTGAGTCACCAGGGAAGCCCTTTGCTTTCCATTTTGGGGGTTCTCTTTTTCTATGATTACAAGCACACACAATTTTGTGCATTTATAGTAATAGAAGTGATCAAATATTGCATTCCACTTTCTCTGTCATATACAGTTTGTAGCTACCATCTTCTCAATAATCGTTTTTAATGATTGTATAATGTTTACTCAAATTTCTATATTACTATTTAGTAGCACCTCTACTTTTGGAACACTTGATTCTAATATTTTATCACTGTAGATAATACTGTGATGAAAATCTTCATACATGTAAAATTTTCTCTCTTTTTAAGTTATTTTAAAATGAAATCTCAGAAATGGAATTCCTTAAGAGTATGAGAAATTTTAAATGCATTGTATACAATGGAATATTTGTATATACACATATTTTTTCTTAATTTGGTTGATACCTTTTCTCAAGGAACTTCATGAATCTTTTCTTTTAAACTGTCCCTTAAAAAATAGTACCTGAGTTTTTCACTGAGAAGGTAAATTCATTTAGTGGCACTGAGTAGAAGAGAAATGCTACAGAAGACCTTCAAGGGTAAGAATTGACTAGAATGAGCAATGGCTTCCTTTCTCTCTTAATTAAGGAAGCCCTCCCAGACAGCTCTTCACTCTAAAAGGTCTCATTGAATTTTAGAGCTGGAAGGTCATTTGATCTAGTCTCTACCAGATTATTAAGACTACTAGGAAACACTCCGGAGAAGGCAATGGCACCCCACTCCAGTGCTCTTGCCTGGAAGATCCCATGGACGGGGAAGCCTGGTGGGCTGCAGTCCATGGGGTCGCTGAGAGTTGGACACGACTCGGTGACTTCACTTTCACTTTTCACTTTCATGCATTGGAGAAGGAAATGGCAACCCACTCCAGTGTTCTTGTCTGGAGAATCCCAGGGACAGGGGAGCCTGGTGGGCTGCCATCTATGGGGTCGCACGAGTCAGACATGACTGAAGTGACTTAGCAGCAGCAGGAAAGTACAATATAAGGCCTTCATGTGAGACAAAATTAGCTAATTTGATGTTTTGCTTCCTACACTGCAGATACCGAGAGCATTTCTTTGCAGCCTTCAAAGAATTTTAAATCATTCTCATTTCCCCCAAAGAGAACATGTGTAGTTTTTAACAAACACTTAATAACTATTACTTTGGGGGGATAAAAGTGGTTGCTCTAAACAATGAGCATCTGTTGAGAGTCAGCCCTTTATTTATCCTTCCCCCCAGATAGTGAGCCATACAGAAACTTCTTTACCTCTACAAAGAAGGCCACACAGAACTGGGTGAGAGCTGCCACCAAAACTGAAACCCTCCATGATGTTACAGTTGGGACGAACTGTTGAAAAAGAAATACTACCTTTATACTTTGCATACTTTACACTTGACACACATTCTCTTATTTAATTTATATATATTTGTAACAACTCTCTGGGCTTAGAACGTAGACGTTACTCTCTCAGCTTTCCAGATGAGAAGGTCAATACCTTGCCCTAGGACTCAATACCAAGAAATAAATGGCAGAATCAGAATTCAAATAAAGTCCGACTGCCTCTTGCCCAGTGCTCCCTCCACTGCCTGATGATAAACATGGAGTCAGCGTGCCCTGGATCAAAGACATGAGACAGGACACTGGAGCCTGTGTTCCCTCTCTTCATTTTTATCTTCTCAAATACAAGAAAGATTAAATCATGCATCTAATGATATTATTACTTCTAATGCTCCCAAAGCAAAATCTACTTGGAGCTCATTTGTTCAGTAACATTGACATATGAGTAAAAGAAATAAAAAGTAGATAGAGGTTCAAGTTTATTTTGATAGACACTTGGTGAATAATTTTTGAATAAATATTCTCAGCCCTAAATCTAATGCCTTGATGAAAGCTGAACTGGCTCAATCTATCTCCTTTTGAGGATTAAAGAGTACCCTTGACCACCAAATACACTTAGTGAATAGGTGTGAAATCTACAACTTCCTATAGATACATCCATAGCAAAAGATGAATTATGAAATTCCTTTTTTGACCCTAAAAGGTAGGGTGACTGTGTAGAGGCTGAGCTCTGCTTAGGACTAAAACCACAGACCCTCCGTAATGTTTAAATGCTCACCTTTGATTCTTATTCCTGTTCTCATAGGTTATTTAAAGTAACAACATGTTATTTTTCCTCCTAAGTGGAAACAGCCTTTCTCAAGGATGTGAAATAGGCTTGCTGGGTAGCAGGTGGTCTGGCGAGGGCTGTGAGATCTGGCAGTGGGTCAATGGTAGTGGAGCACTTGGCCCTTTCCCACATCCTGCTGCTGCCCTGATCTGGGGGGTCACTTCTCCATGCCTTGGCCTGGAAGGGACTTGTCACATCACTTTGGAATTATTGTCTGTGATGCTCTCCCCTCCTAGCTTCTGAGCTATTTGAGAGCAGTGACCACATCTCACTCATTTTTGTAACCCCAGTGCCAAGCCCACTCTGAAGCTTCACAATGCTTTGTAAGTGACTGAATGGTCTGGGTTTTCATTTCCTAACTGCTTCTCTCTCCACAGCCTGTCTTCTCTCACACACAGCATTCCTGCTGTCATCTAAACAATCTGTCTTAAGTGCTCCACTGGAAAACCTGCTCTGATGTCTTCAGCGACTCCCATTGCTTTCAGCCTAGTGTTGAAACATCATTGTCTGCCTTCCTCCACCCACGTCTGCTCCGCAACTTACTGGCTCAATCTTAGCTAATCTTCTAGGTGGTCTGTGAAACAAACCTTGCTTTGGATTTTCCTCTCGGCCAGTCTACATTCTTTTGCATTTCCAGAACGAAAGAGATTGGTCCAGCCCTCTGTGCTTGTGCTTAGGCTGTTCTCCTAGTTGGGAATATCCCTACCTCCTACTTAGCAAAGTCAGACCTATCCTTCCAGACCAGATCAAGTTGCATCTCCTGCATGAAGCCTCCCGTGGAAGCCAGAGGCCCCAGGGAGAGCTCTTCCTTCCTATATCCCTCCCACTTCTCTCTGTTTTACACTCTCTTCAAGCATGGACGGCCTCAGGTGGCCATGCCATCACTTTCCTGGGTATGGCTCATCTTTGGAACTAAACTATAGGTAGAGGGCCAGAACCAATCTTTGTCTTTCTATTTTTCCTACAATGCTAGATCCCAAAATAGGCTCAATAACTTATTAATAAATTTAATTTTAACCCTTGAAATAAGACACCCCCCCCAATGTCAGTGTCTTATAGACAGAACATGACTGGCTTACAGTTAACATTTTCTTACTCTTCACAACTACATTATAAAGAATTTATACTATATGATTAAAAAATTAAAGTTGGAGGATTAATTATTGTATTAATGCATTAATTTCATTGTATTAATATAACATAGAAGAATAAAATATCCAAACACAGTGTTTCAGGTATAAACAGAATAAAGGACCCAATTGATGATACTAATAATATGGAAACACTCAGACCAGCATGTGTGAGACAGAGATATGTTATTTGCTCTTCTAGTAAATGAAAATCTTCTTCTTCTTCTTCTGCATCGCTTCAGTCGTGTCCGACTCTGTGCGACTCCATAGACGGCAGCCCACCAGGCTCCCCCATCCCTGGGATTCTCCAGGCAAGAACACTGGAGTGGGTTGCCATTCCTTTCTCCCATGCATGAAAATGAAAAGTGAAAGTGAAGTTGCTCAGTGTGTCTGATCTTTAGCGACCCCATGGACTGCAGCCTACCAGGCTCCTCCACCCATGGGATTGTCCAGGCAAGAGTACTGGAGTGGGGTGCTATTGCCTTCTCCGAGTAAATGAAAATAGCCTCACAGTATTCAGTGACCAGAGAGAATATGAGTGTAACTGACTTGTAAATTATCAGTACAATGCAATTACAGCCCCACTGCACACAGGAGTCACGGGTTCCACATACCTCCATTCCACGGTATATATCTTGAAAATCAGAAAACTGAAGGAAAATTGTGAGGCCCAAGGCAGACGCCAGCAAAAATGAGAATATATCTGAAGAAACAGCAAACATTATTTTTAGATGCTGAGGGAATGTTTCCTGTAATTTGGCACACATGTTTCAGTATCAATTATCTTTGTTGGGCAAATACTGGATATATCTTCAGATGTTTTGATATATCCTCATATGTTTTAAAATGTGTTCTAATGCTTGCAAGACAAAGGTGATATCTTAAAAATCTTTCCTTGAAAGGCTGAGTGTAGAAAGTTGGTAACTAAATATATTCTAGTAAACTCCATGAAGAAGTCACCTCAACTGAGGAGTCCTTGGGGCTGGGAAACCCTGCAGTGACCAGCTCATATAAATGGTCACCAGAGAGTTCCTGATGCTTTATCACCTCGGGTCTAGTGAGTCGTTCATGAATAAATTATTTACATAGTCAGTCTTCTTAGTGGCACCTCCCTCTTCTTCATTGCTTAGAGAACAAAGTACAAGGGTCTTGAATGATTGATGTTCATGGCCTTCCACAGTCTGGTTCCAATCAGCCTTTCTAAACTGATCTCTGGTTGCTCTTCCTTAAGTTCTAGGAAAGTTAAGCCATAAACCTGCAACTCACAGAGACTCAGTGCCTTCTAGCTTTCGTGCCTTTTTTCACAAAATACCCTGTGTAGATGGTAATCTTCCAGTCTTGGCAAGTTCCCAGTTTTTCTTAAAAAGCCCTGTTCCAATACCACTTTCTTTTTAAAGACTCTCCAATTCTCCCTTACCAAGTTTTATTTCATATGGTGTTTATCACTCTGCTTTGCATGGTCTTCATATATATATATATATTCAGTATGTTATAACCACCTTAAAGGGATTTTGATCTGCTTCTCTGGGACTCCAGTTGGAAGTGGAAGTGAGAAACTCACATGCATATCTGCCGGCTTCTTTCTCTCCAACCTGCCCAGATGGCTTTACGTCGGGATGCTCAATTTCTCAGGATGCACAGTGCCAACATCCCTGTCCTTATTTCCCCCACCCCATCCCCTCTTGTGGCCATCAGCTTCTAGGCACTTTGTAGACAGTGCTTTATATATGCTTTTCGATGGGATTAGCACCTTCAGGCCCAAACAGCAGCATTTAATCAGTGTTGCTGTGCTATAATACTTACAGTCTTCAAAATTTAAAAGCAAGCTAGATTTTCTCTTGTATTCTCTCTACCTCATTTCTTCCAGTGTTGATGGTTTATGGGCCCCCAACTCTGCATAGATCTACATTAAACAGAAATCAGAGGAACTGTCCCGCTACAGCAGGCCCTATATTTTGAAGCCACAAGAACTCTGTTTTAATCCTCACCACCTACACTCACCTTCATATTCATCCATGCCTCACTCTACATGTAAAACTAGAGGTGGCACCTCTTAGAAGAATACCCATGCTTGCTTGAGAGGAGTGTGAGGCAAAGAGAAGAAAGGAGGGAGCTGCATCGCCTAAAATCAAGCAATCTGAGCAGATTGGTGACGAGAAGGCCCTAGGGGGTGGCTGTGTCGATTTTTAATTTCCTTGAGTGTTTCTAAGTCCCAAGGACCCAGATGTTGGGAAGAAGATGATGCCCCAAATGTCCATCCTAATAAAGTACTCACTGAAACTGGGCTGAGTACTGTGCACGCCACACTGCTCTCAGACCAGGGGTCTGAAATGCAGACCAGGCTAGGGCACAAATGAGCAGAATGGAAACAAAATGATGAGGCTCTCTTCTTTAATTCAGCTTTGGATAACTTCATAAAGAACTGAAGTGAATGTTGCCCTCCTATAATTAATTACTAATGATGAGGAAACTTGTCGGGAGCCAGCGTGAGGAATTCCACCCATGACAAGGTCATGCGGCAAGAGCTCTGATGTGCAAGGTCTAGTCAGATCTCAGGTTTTCCCCCTGGTATTTCCCAGGCATGTACCCCCCAAACCAGAAATCTGCTGGCTTTTGTTCTCTGCTTCTCTACTCTTCTGATATACTCTGGAAAAAGATATCTCTAAGCTTTGGTCTTCTGCATTTGAAAGGGATGTTTCAGTTAAACCTCCTCTGATAGCTCCCTAGCTTGCCTAACAGGTTCCCCGGACCCCTTACAGCTTGTGAATTGCTTACAGCCCCCAACCGAGAGAGGCACAAAGCTTAAAAGCATCTTAAAGATACAGAGTCTTTTCTAAAGAGTTAAAAATCATATTGGTGACGGGTTCTCACTGTTGACTCAATGATTGCCTCCAGGCCTCCATATTCTATATCTTTTAGGCACCTGGGAGGATGTTAATCAATGTAAACGGGATATGGAAAAAGATATATAGTAGTTTTGATGTTAGCAACACTAGACTTTTGAGTTAATTACTTTTCTTTTGTTATAAATCACTGTACTCCTTTCACTTGTTATAATTTGCTGTATCTTTGCTATGTAAAAATGTAATTTTATTTAGTGCTTTCTGAGGATGGCGCCAAACTTTGGGAAGATCAACACGAATAAGTCTTCTAGTTAACAAACTCTTATCAGAAAAAAACCGTTAATTGGCCCTTTTTGGGCCGGAAGACTTGTGTTTGCAGTCAGGTATGCAGAGAGAAAAGCCTGGTTTTGATAAGAGTTTAAACTGCTAATGCTGCATAACTTTGTGTTACCCATTGAAGTCCATGTATTATCAAAAGTATAAATAGCCCTTTGAACAATAAAGGATGGACCAGTTTCTCGGACTAGTCTCTTGGCCTAGCTTCTTGGGAATCTGGCTCCCCCCATGTCTCTCTCTCTCACCCCTTTTCCCTCTCCTTCCTTCTCCTCTTTACTCTAATTTCAGGCTAAATTCCCATCTGGAGCAGGGCGGCTCACCAAATCTACTTACTTGCCCTGGCACTAAGATTCGTAAGGGAGAGAGCCCAAGGCGGGGCACTCTCTGATATTCAAATGGGCGCCGGTGGCCTAACGTAGATGGTGCAAGCTCCTTGTCTGGAACTTTATTGGCCTTCCCTGTAAACCAAGTTATTCAGCTTCTTTTCTCCACCTAATTTTCCTACTACACTATTTCTTCATAATCTAATCTTATATCTCTAAATACATAAGTTTTCCCCGCTGACGCCATCCTCACTTCGAATTCCCTGGATCCACCAGGGCTGGACCCTGGCAGAAACTGTAATGAATGGGGTTCTGTTTGCACAGGTGATTTGGAAAGACAAGCCCTGGGCAAACCATTATAGACTATTCTCAGATAAGAAGAGGCTTAACAAGTATTCACACCTGTTTCCATAAAAATTAAATCTGTACTTGTTCTATAGCTCATCATCATAAAGTTGATCTGTCAAAGACTGTTAAAAAAGGTAAAGACTTTTCTGTTACATTAAAATAGAATTGTGTGTTTTAATAGCCATTCTGAGAACTTTTGACTTGTAACCTTGAGACTATATGATTTACTATAAGATTNTAGATAAATTCTCAAGAAATTAATTCTTTTAATGAAAATATTTGGAACCAGATGATTTTACTGGGCTCTCATAAATAGTGAAGGAATAGACTATTTCTAACTATAAAATATTTTTCAAAGGAAAGAAAAAGTCCAAGAATTTTGAAGTCTTAATATCCACACCTAAAAAATCTCTAACATAAAATACTTCAGACCAATCCCAGACAAAATATAGATATTAAAAGCAGTATTAAGAAACAGCAAGATTCATTTTACTAAAAGTGAAATCCACCACAAATACATAGAATTTTTTCAAGAATATGGAAATATTTAATAAGTTTACTAATGTAACATGTTCTAGCAATAGGTCAAAATAGAAAACAAGTATAATCATCCTAGTAGGAAGGATGAAGGGCAGGATGTAAGGAAGACAGTTGATGAAATACATCTCCCATTTTATAATTTTAAAACATACTCTTGATTTACTGGAAATAGAAAGGTATTTTTCTTCACATGAAGAATTGATGCTTTTGAACTGTGGTGTTGGAGAAGACTCTTGAGAGTCCCTTGGACTGCAAGGAGATCCAACCAGTCCATTCTGAAGGAGATCAACCCTGGGATTTCTTTGGAAGGAATGATGCTAAAGCTGAAGCTCCAGTACTTTGGCCACCTCATGCGAAGAGTTGACTCACTAGAAAAGACTCTGATGCTAGGAGGGACTGGGGGCAGGAGGAGAAGGGGACGACCGAGGATGAGATGGCTGGAGGGCATCACTGACTCGATGGACGTGAGTCTGAGTGAACTACAGGAGATGGTGATGGACAGGGAGGCCTGGTGTGCTGCGATTCGTGGGGTCGCAGAGAGTCGGACACGACTGAGCGACTGAACTGAACTGAACTGATGTGGCCCACCTTGAACCAATATTCAAAACCATATTTACAAGTGAAAAATTACTAGAAGTATTTTTATGAAGGAGTAGAACTATCTGCTGCTTCCACTAGTACTTAACATTGTCCTGGAAATTCTGTATTGTACACTAAAACTGAAAGTATAAATAAGCATTATAGCTATTGGAAAGGAAGAAGGAACATTGTTTTCTTTTTTGGTAATGCTTGTGGGATCCTAGTTTCCCAACCAGGGATCGAGCCCATGGCTCCTATAATGGAAGAGCAGAGTCCTAACCACTGGACTATCAAGAAATTCCCTGTGGAACATTATTAATTGCAGATGATAGTAATTACCTTTCTAGAACACTCAAATAGCAAAGACTAATAGCAAAATTCAGAAAGGATTCTGAGTAGAAAATAAACATTATAAACAGCACTATATCATTCACATATATTTGCGATCACTGATTAGAAAATATTATGGGAAAAAGTCAATCACTATATAAAAAATGCAAAAAGCAGAAGATTCGTTTTTAAAATAATGCATAGGATCTATAATGGAAAAAGCCACAAATATTTACTAAGAGACATAAAAGAAAGTATGAATAAATTAATAATACTCAAATTAGGACATGACTCATGACTAATCAATACAGCACATGCTTATCTGCACATAAACGTGTTTCTGCCCTTGGGCTTTTTACCACCTGTGATAATTATGGTTCAGTACTCAATTTTAGAGTATTGCAATTGTTTCCTTCTTGGCCAATCACTTCACCAGTAAGTTGCAACTCTGGGGATAGTGGGAGAGTAGAAAAAAACATATTGAAAAGAAAAATTAAATTTCACACTTACAGTTTGTGTAGATAGGTTTTCGAAATGGCTTGCCCTTGGAAAAGATAAACGCTGTTGTGATACAGTTGATGGTGGTGATCGGCCACAGTGTGGTACTTTCAAAGCTTAAAACCGAACCAGGAAGCAATGCTCCATTTCCAGTCCAGTTTCTTGACAAACTCACATTTATTGAGAAATTACTCTGGCTGTCCAGAAAGCACTTACTGGAAAAGAATAACCAGCATTTATGGAACTTTCATTGTATTTTTATCCAGCTAGTAGGAAAAAAATTAGCTAATCATGACCCAGGGACCTCACCTTGCAAGCTGTTCCAGCAAATAACTACCAGGATATATTTTGTTCACCTCTTGCAGTGGCAAAGCAGAAATAAACTGCAGAGGAAGTCAAGACTGTTCTTTGTCTAGAAGCCTATCTAGAACAAATGATCTGTCTTGAAAGGGCTTGGATGACAATTTCCTGTGCAATTCCTTTCAGTTCAGACTGTATGAACTCTGTGTATGTATGCGTGCATGGTGTGTTTCCTTTTGTGGACTGATATAAATCTCTTAACATGGGTCCTGAGCTGGAATCTGCCTATTCTGACCCACTCTCCTCACATAACCAAAACCTCTCCACGAGGATTTGAACAATCTCCTGCTTATGAGTGTCTGTGTTTCTGTTTTGCTAACAAATTAAACTCAAACTTTTCAGGCAGGCCCAGAAGACTTTCAAACTCTGGTCTCAGTCAACCTTTCCAGCCTTATCTTTTGCCAGACTTCCCATGCTCCTTATACTCCAATCATAGGGGAATATTCCTTTTCCCCTTTTGCATACCTCTGACTCCAGACATCCTATTTCTATCTGAAACTCTACATTCAGTGGTGAGCATAACTAGTGCCCTTCAGTCTTCTCTCTAGTGATGCATTTAGTTCATTGTTTTGCAGTTATTCCTTCCTATATTTTTATTTTCCACACTTAGGATCAGAGTTCTTTGAATGTGAAATTTTACTTCTGGTTTTCTTTCCCTTTGCTTGTTTGTTTTACTCAGCTATGTAGCAAATTCTTAGCACCTAGCACAGTGATGCCACATGATATTTTTTCAGAAAAAATATTAAGATATAGACTTTCCCAGTGTTGACTGATACATTTGCAATCTTCATTTCTCAGTAATCAAACTCACAAAGAAATTTGTTTTCATCGGCTTTCTTGTTTAGTTTCAAACTTTTTGCTACTATTACAACTGTTTATAGATAAAATTCATTTTTCAATTGTGAATTCAAATGCAAGGCATAAGTTTTATCCTAGACTTCCTAGGCTCCCAAAATGTGCTTTGCATATAGTAGATATTCAGTTGGTGCCTGCAGAATACATTAATGAAGCAAGCAATCAACAGTCACAAAGCTTTCTAGCCCAAAGGGAATAGATAGACTAGAAGGCCTGAGTTACAGAGTTTAACACCAAAATATATCTAATCTAATAAACTTGCATTGTAGATAAGACAGTTGAGTAGTTAATGACAAAGGCAGGACAACCCATCCATCAGCATTTTGGTTACTCCAAGTTGCCTCCTAGATTCATTCAGAAGGCTACTTCTCTGAATACATGTGCTCCAATTTGTGGAAAAATCTGGTTTTGAAATAAAAATGAACTCTATACTCTAAGTAATATTTGAATTGCTGAATTTGGGTTCTAAATGACAATCTTAGACATCATTTTGTAGTTTCCGATCACTCCACTGATCCCTGGGGCTCTGATGCCTTCAGGATGACAGAGGAGTGAAGGGGAATTTGTACAAGCCCTACTCCAAAAAGATCAGCTCTTTCTGCCCTTCTCTTTTGGAGATTGGGCAGGCTTTGTCATAAAAAAACAGTTTGAGCATCTAAGTTCACCTCATCTTACCCTTTACTTACAGTTAAGGAAGTTAAAGCCCTGGGAGGTTTTGCCCTGAGTCTACAGTAAAATCAGAACACTGATACCATCAACAAATATTTTAATTTTAACATTCATTTAAAAAACTGAAACTAATATAAACAAATCTGTTTTGTATAGCAGGGGTCTGTTGACTTAAGCCCATCAGCCAAATCTGACTCGACGCCTGGTTTTGTCAATAAAGTTTTATTGGAACACTGTCACACTGACTTGTTTATGTGTTGTCTCCGGCTGTTTTTTCACTGCAACTGAAGAGTTGAGTAGTTGCAGCAGAGACCACAGAGCCCACAGGCCCAAAATGTTTACTACCTGGCCCTCTGCTAGAGATGTTTGCCAACTTCTGGTTTATATGACATCCGCACCAGCAGGGAGTGAATATATTCATCCAGTCAAGTAACTATTACATCTATATATCAGCAGCCAATGTGGAGATCTGTTCCCACCCACTGCACATAGCTCCCCCCCGGACTCCAGCCATTGACTCTGTCCTGTGTTCTGTCCCATCACTGAGGTTTTGTAGTACAGAAACAACTTTGGTTAATTAAAATTTTTGAATATATTTCAAACTAATTTGAACAAAGTCATTAGATATTCATTGTACCACTTTCAGAAAGGAAAACTAAGGAACCAAACTTTACCTGTATCTGTAGACCTCACAATACCAGGGCTGCTGCTTCAACAAAAGAAATGCACAGACCTGCACAATGCAGGTGAAGCAGGTGTTCAAAACAACTGACAGCAGCAGAGGGGGAGAGAGAAGCTGTCCTGATGGTCGGTATGGAGCCAATTTCGGGTACGCGTGCGTCGCGCTCACTGAAAGACAAATGCATTTTTCCTAGGTCCAATTTCACTATTGAGAATAAAAGATTGAGATGCATGTTATTCTGGGTCTCGCATCAGGGTTCAGATACAGTAAACATACACTGAGCGTTTACATCTAGGTAAGTTCACTGCCCAGCTGCACACCAGTGCTACCAACCTTGGCCTAGTCCATGCTTTGGTTTCATCTTCAGAAATGAAAAGTGATGGATTCAGAAGTTCTATAATTAATACATGTACCATATTGCATGGTGCAGATATTTTCTTTACCACCAGCCTGGTCAGGAATGGTGTATAAAAGACGGCCTCCCACCTGAATAAGAGTACTGTTATCTCTCAAGGACGATGGGGAAGTAGAGAATTAAGTGGTAGAGATCAAGGAGGCATCCAGTTGGACTAATGTTCACGTGCTGGGAAATTTTTAAAAAAGCAAAAAATGTTCACTCTATTATTCATTCTGCCAACATTCTTTGAGCACTTCAGTGTACCAGGATAGATGCTATAGGTGTGTTCTGCCATCTCCTGAGGAAGTGTGCAAATGGAGGACTGCTACAGTGCATTAGACTTAGGAAAAGGAACTTAAAACATTGCCTTTAGATGGGAGTGTTAAAATATACTTTGGTCCTAGTATTTGTTTTTTAACATTTGGGGTTGGCAATGGGCAGTCACCCGTGGCTCAGCAAGAAAGCATCCACCTGCAATGGGTCAGGAGGACCCCCTGGAGGAGGAAATGGCAACACACTTCAGTATCATTGCCAGGAAAATTGCATGGACAGAGGAGCATGGCGAGCTATAATCCATAGGGTCACAAACAGTTGGACAGACTGAGTGACTAAGCACACACTGCACACCAAAAAAAAAAAAAAAAAAGACGATTACATCTGTCTTAGAAGTCTCATATTCTAGCAAACTGATGAAAATGGAATGTACTTTACTCTCGGGGCAGAGCAGGAAAGAAGCTTGGTGAGGTCACGATGTTTCAGTTCTTTACATCTGTCCCTTCTCTCATTTTCATAGCTTATGGCTGCTTTCTTTGATGTAAGAAAGAGGGCTATATATCCTTAGGGCTGTGTTCATCCCTGGGGGGACAGGGCACTGAGGAGTGAGCATCCAGTATTGGATAATAAAAGTTTACATGGGTCTTTAGTTTGCTCAGTACATGTTCTGGGGTAATCACAGTCTTTGGTCTTTCATTTTCTCATGCATGCGTACTAAGTTGCTTTAGTCACGTCCAACTCTTTACAACCTTATATAGACTGTGGTCCACCAGGCTCCTCTGTCCATGGGATTCTCCAGGCAAGAATACTGGAGTGGGTTGCCATGTCCTCCTCCAGGGGATCTTCCCGACCCAAGGACTGAACCCATGTCTCTTATGTCTCTTGCCCTGATAGGCAGATTCTTTATCACTAGTGCCACCTGGGAAGCCCCTCTGGGGCTTCCAGATGTGTGGGAATGTCTAAATGGCCTCCAAAGGCTCTTGCAGCTCATTTAGCTAAAGCTCTCTGGCTGTCTAAGCTTTAACTTTACTAATTTAATCAATTTTCCAGAAGGATATAGAGCTAGAGTCTACGAGGTATGCAAAGGTAAGAAGGACATTTCATCTGCTTCCAAAGAGCTTGAGTCCCATTGGGAAACACATGGGGTGTGTAATAAAGAAAGTGACTAGTCTTTGTCTCAGATTCCTGGGAGGTCACTTCTGGACTCTTGGAGTGAGGAGCCTCACTGGCCTTTGTCTTCACTTCCTGGAATATATCCTCTAAATTCTTGGAACTTCCTAATTGATAGGAGTATCTTTTCTGTTCACAGTAGGCCTGAAGAGTTTGTGCTAATGAGATGACTCAGTATGTGTGAGTTGGCCATGCCCAAAATATCAACTGTGTGATTAGAAGGCTGGGGGCTTTGAGCCACTTGCTATCAACTCAACCTTCAGGGGAACTGGAGTCTGTGTTCAACCTTATGGCCAATGGTTCAGTCATTCATATCTATTTAATGAAACCTCAGTAAAAATTCCCTACACTAAAGCTCGGGTGAGTGTCTCTCTCTCTCTCTCTTTTAATATTCTGAATATGGTCATACATCACTGTGCAGGAGAGTAAGGCAAACTGACTCCTGAGGGAGAGGCCAATGGAAATGTCATGTTTGAGATCCTCCCAGACCTTGCCCTTATGTCTTTCCCTTTGGCTGGCTCTATTTTGTACCCTTTGGCTATAATAAAGCTATAATAAGCTAAATAACCCTTTCCTGAGTTCTGTGAGTTGCTGCTGTGCATGATTGAATTCTGAGGGACTAGTAAGAACCACTGCATTAATAACCAGCAGATGAGAGGTGCCCATAGCATGGGGACTGTCAAGCTTACAGCTGATATCTAAAGTGAAGGCAGTCTTATGAAGGCTGTGAGGTTTGGCCCAACTCCAGGTAATTGGTGTCAGAAGTTATCGCATGGGCTCACAAGGCAGATAAGGTGGCCTGTGGTCAGTGCTGAGGAGGGGAGCAAGGAGATGGGGGCTGCAGAAGGCAGAGGCCGCAGTGCTTGGAATTCTCTCTGTCATCCAATTTCCAAGGTAGAAAGTGACCACAGAGCTCATGGACAGGCTGTGGGTACTGGAGAGACGTGTAATTGCATCTCCATGCATCTGCCTTCTACTTATTTGGTTTTCTCCTTTCTGGATGCTCATTGTAATTTTTGCCTTTTCTTTTACACAGGGACTGTGAGAGACTGAATTATTGGTCTCATCTCATTGTGAAAGAGTCTACTTTATCGCCCCTTAATGTTGTTTTTTACTGTGTGATTTTCTCTGGCCAAAGAGATGTTAGCAGGGTTATTATTTGTATTTTTAATTGGAGGATAATGACTTCACAATATCATGATGGATTTTGCCACACATCAACATGAATCAGCCACAGGCATACCCAGGTCACCTCTTTCAGGAGCCTCCCTCCCCATCAGACCCCTCTAGGTTGTCACAGAGCACTGGCTTTGGTTCCATGCATCATACAGCAAATTTCCACTGGCTATCTATTTCACATATGGTAATGTTTGTGTTAGCAGAGTTGTGAGGCATGCTTGCGTGGCTTGGCTTGCTCTCTGGCTCTGCTCTTTTTGCTCTATACTGATAACATGCCCAGGTCTGTCTATTCAGCCTGGCTTCAGAAAGAAAATTGTGAAACAAACCTCAGTTAAACCCAGAACCTGGACCATGACCATCTAATCTACATCCTAAGTGGAGTGGCTCAGACGAGCCCACCTAGACCAACTGAATGGTAGTCAGCTCACAGAAGCATAGTGGGTGCTGCAAGCCACTGAGTTCTGAGGGTGGTTTATTATATAGCATTACTATGACAATAGCTGATTGATACAGGTTATTACATAAAGATTATTTTAACGTTTTCTGTTTTAAAGATGTTTAATACTTTCTGATAGGGAAATATACTTGTATACTTGAACTATGGACAGAGGTTCGTGACATTGTACAGGAAACAGGAATCAAGACCATCCCCAAGAAAAAGAAATGAAAACAGCAAAATGGCTGTCTGAGGAGGCCTTACAAATAGCTGTGAAAAGAAGGTAAGCAAAAAGCAAAGGAGAAAAGGAAAGATATATCCATTTGAATACAGAGTTCCAAAGAATAGCAAGAAGAGATAAGAAAGCCTTCCTCAGCGATCAATGCAAAGAAATAGAGAAAAACAATGGAACAGGAAAGACTAGAGATCTCTTCAAGAAAATTAGAGATACCAAGGGAGCATTCATGCAAAGCGAATGAGTAGAAGTCAATTGAAAATAAGAAGGTTAGAAAGAAGAAGAAAGACAGAAGATGGTCTCTTGGAAATAAGGGAAGAAGATTCTAGCTCTCCTCAGGCCCAGGTGCTTCTCAGTTTCTGTTCTCAGATTATTTTTTGTGTGTGAGAATTGTAGTCTTAAACATGCTCTTTCTTCAATTTTCTTGTTCTAATTTGAGTGGGATTTACTGAAGAGAACAGAGACATAGCTTAACAAGTTCCTTTCAGGATGGCTTCTATACCTATGAGGGTCAAATGGGACTTCAAGAGATGCATTTTCTTTTTTTTTTTTTTTTCTTTCTTCTTTTTTGGCACTGGTGCAGCTTGCAGAATCTTAATTCCCCAACCAGGTATTGAACCTAGGCCCCTGGCTGTGAAAGCTTCATATCCTAACCACCAAGGAATCCCCAATGCACACATTTTCTTAATTGACTATTCTGACTCCATCTTACTTTTGTCCTAGATTTTTCCTTCATATATTATATCTTACTGGTGGTGGTGAAAGTCACTCAGTCATGTCTGACTCTTTGTGACCCCATGGACTATACAGTCCATGGAATTCTCCAGGCCAAAATATTGGAGTGGGTAGCCTTTCCCTTCTCCAGGGGATCTTCCCAACCCAGGGATCGAACCCAGGTGTCCTGCACTGCAGGCAGATTCTTTACCATCTGAGCCACGAGGGAAGACCAAGAATACTGGTGTGGGTAGCCTATCCCTTCTACAGGGGATCTTCCCAACCCAGGAATCGCACCGGGGTCTGCTGCATTGCAGGCTGATTCTTTCCCGGCTGAGCTATCAGGGAAGTCCATCTTGTCTTATTAGCAGCCTTTGTATGTTGCCTTAAAATCTTGTGGGGACAATGTGGGGTGTGGCTATATAAGCAAGTAAATAAGTAAATAATATGATAGTATTATCTTTTAAAAACATTCTCCAAGAGAATATACTGGTAGATTTATTTCATTATGGTTTTGAAATTAATTTTGTAAATTTTTATATAATTTTTAAGTGTTACAATCCATTCCACTTGCAGTTATTACAAAATATTGGCTATATTCCCCGTGTTGTACAATTTATCCTTGTAGCCTTATCTTACATTCAGTAGTTTGTACCTCCTACACCCCCACCCCTATAGTGTACCTTCCACTCCACCCCAGGTAGCCACTAGTTTCTTCTCTATATCTGTGAATCTGCTTTTCTTTTTTTCTTTTGTTATATTCACTAGATTATAGATTAGATTCCAGGTATAAGCAACAGTATTTTGTCTTTCTATCTTATTTCACTTAGCGTATTGTGATGGCATTATCTTTGTCCCTTACTAATTCAGGCCTGAAAGTCAAAGCCCTAACCTGGGAACCTGGAAATGTAGATGGGTTGATGAGAGTGATTTCACATTGATCGTCCATGACTCAATGTCGGCAGATAAATGTTCACAGTTCTCAGCCTAGTAGTCAAGATTCTGTGATCTGACCCAACCTACTTTTTCAAATTTTATCTCCTGCTGTTCTTTCCACATACCCTACAGTGTGGTCAAATTGAAAAACTCACACCCTATATTTATCAGCTCTCTCTTGCTCACGCTGCTTCCTTCTACTTGAAATGCCCTTCTTTTGGTAAAAGATATTTGAAATCTATTCAGTCTTCTTATTTTGGTTTAAATGCTACTTCTTCCATGAAGCCAACCCCAGTATCTCTCTTTTCTCCATTGCTGTCTCATCCCTAACTACAGATCATCAAAAACAAACTCCCCTTTTCCAAAACTCCCAGAGCATCTGTTGTTTCCTGGTACTCACTATTTTTGACTTGTATTTCATCCATTAATGTATGTGAATTCTCCACTAAACTCTATATGTCAGTGATCAACATTTTAATGCCCAGGTACTTATGTGTCAAACACACAGTAGAAGATGAACACTTTTCTGAGGTGAGGTTGAATGGAGATTCTCCTCTTGTCTGGGGAATTTTGCTGAGCTTCATATTTGAGGACAATGTAAAAAAAAATAAGTGAAAATGAAAGTGTTAGCTGCTCAGTCGTGTCTAACTCTTTGCGACCCTATGGACTATAGCCTGCCAGGCTCCTCTGTCCATGGAATTCTCCAGACAAGAATACTGGAGTGGGTAGCCAATACTTTCTCCAAGGGATCTTCCCAAACCAGGGATTGAACCCAGGTCTCCTACATTGCAGGCAGATTCTTTACCATCTGAGCCACCAGGGAATTCCAAGGACAATGAAAGGTAAGTGCCAATTTAATGTCAAGAGAGATGACTGCCATGTTGCTATCGTACCTACTAAGAGGGATTTGTAATGGTCCTTCAGGAGCAAACAGGCCATCCTCTATCCCCAGGTACCTACGTACAGACTATACAAGAGAAAACCATGGAGATGATGAAGAGATTCCTTAATAGGAATTGTTAGGAGCAGTAAGAACTGTGGTTTTAGTCTCAGCATCACGGCACAAATGAGAGCAAATCATAAGAACCTCTGTAGGAAAAGTCCTGAAGTGGTGAGGATGGAGATTACCGCTCATTGTCCTGCTTGTAATTTCAAAGGGAAGAGAGAGGAGGCAGCAGTGAGAACACATGCCACATCTGTCTAGTAGGTCAAGCAGAAGCTCTGTAAATTAGCCGGGCTAGAGCAGTCTCAAGGAATTTGCCCAATGAGGCAGTCAGCTGAGGTTAGAGAGATCAGCAGAAGAAACAGGCTGTGTGATATGCACCACCAGAAGGCAGTTAATGAAAGGAATCCTGAGGGGTCAGAGGAGAGAGCACCACCTATGTAAGGGAGATTCCCTGTGGATTGTCTGAAAATCCACAGGGAATCTCTAAAGAACTCAGGAACTCACTAGTGAGCCCCATGCAAAGGACCTGAGTTCAGATGCCTACCTTGTTAGAATACACTCGACAGGTGATAAGTACAATACCCCCATTTAAGTAGTCCTGGGCTCTTGCCACATGCATTCACTGAAGCAGGGTTGAAAGCAGCTGACACAAGGAAAACAGAGTTCATGGCCTTGTCTAACACCACCTACTCCAAGCCATGGGTCAGGCTTCACTTGGGGAAGAAAACTGTGAACTGGATGAGAATATGAAATGTTAATTTATAATACCTGGACTTTTCACATCTAAAGATGAGATCATTTCAATACCTGGAAATGACCAGGAAATGATCTGCCTATAGTATGACTGAACTCACAGGGATGGGAAAGTGATAGTGTTCAAAGGCAGAAAGTAAAAAGAGACCAAAAAAAAAGGTATTTCCACTCTGTGTTTCTCACCTTCATCAGTCTAGCTGAGTTAGTAAGCCAGCTACATATTTGTTGCATACTAATTGAATGAAGTGCTCTCGTTTGGAAAGAACACTATGATCTATCACCCTTCTTTTTACTCCCACGGGTAACAGTGGTCCTGCTCTGAGTCATCCCAACTCTCCCACTCAACCTGCTCTGAGATGAGAGGCTATTTCACAGGGTGAGCAACTGGTATCAGAGTCCATAGGCTCTTGCCATGGGAAACAGTAAAGTATACTCATCACCTTGAGAGTCAAATTCATGACCAAAATGAAAATTAAGTGTGCAAAAGCTCAAAACAACTTGCTTGAGGTCATCTGGCAATTCTGAGGCAAAGCTACCACCCATATTTTTGAATTTCTAATCCAACAGTCTACTCGTACACAGTCTTAAGTTTTTTCAAGCACTCAACAAGTTAGTCAATCATCTCAAATAAAAAACAACGAGGGGTGGGGTAGTGCAATATCACTCATCTTGTAATGAGTGCTTCCAGGGTGCCATGCACTATGCTATACACTATGTGCACTGTGTTATCTAATCCTCACAACCCTGTAAGGATCTTACATAAATCGATTTTCTGTGTGCGTGCATGCTCAGTCACTCAGTTGTGTCCAATGCTTTGTGGCCCCATGGACTGTAGCCTGCCAGGGTCCTCTGTCCATGGAATTTGACAGGCAAGAATACTGGAGTTGGTTGCATTCCCTTTTGGGGGATCTTCCAGACCCAGGGACTGAACCCACATCCCCTGTGTTTCCTGCAGTAGCAGACAGATTCTCACTGAGTCACCTGGGAAGCCCTAATGAATCAATTATTTATTTAGTAAGGAATTACCAAAGGTCACAGAGATAGGAAATGATGGAGGATGGCCATACCCTTCACTTCATGCTTCTGCCTGCTAGCTTAGCTCTTGAAACCTCCTGGTACTCTTCTTTTTTATATCATTGTCCATGTTCACAAGAATATCATGCAAGTTGCTTAAAATGTGGCCAACATTGTAGAAGCAAATTTACCCGTCGATTTATCTGATTCAAAATCATCCAGTCATATGAATATTAATAACAGTATTTTAATGGGCTATGAATAAATATTTCATTCCTAAGAATCAAAATTGATATTACTTAAATCTCTGACACTGGTAAATTCTGTCACTGTGATGATATAATAAATGACTTCAATATCAGTTTCATGTTTTATGATGTACCATGAAATTCTCAAGGTTATTAATATCTTGCATTGCTGGATGTTTTATCTGTTATTTTTCATAACACTTCTATTGTTGAACAAGGAAAAAGAGATGAGTGTGTCATTCTTTTTCTTTGCTCCCTGTTAAGGCAGTCACCTTTCTCACTTATTAAGAGTTAGTATCAAGCTTTGAGTTCCTTGATAGGAAATACTTTATCAGTGTCATTTCAAAAGAAGGAAATGAGCAATAGTTGCTGTGAGTCACACCTTGCTTTTGAGAGAATTCCACTAGAATAAAATGCTAGCATTTGTTCTCAAACATCAAAGGCCTTAGCAAAAATCTGCTTTCATGTCAATGAGAAGTATAGCTGAATAATGGAAAATGACCTTTGGGTTTTAAAGATTTCCCTTCCTGGATTTCTTGTACATTTTTCTGTGTATAAGACACAAACCTACAGAGAACTCAGAATATGTTGACAATATTATGAAATTAAGACCTATTTTTTAATCAGAATATATTAATATCAAGTCTGAGGACTTCAAGCCTCACCTTACTACCAACACCACTTTCAAAAAATTGATAGGTAATGAGGTCTGGCAGGCTTCCCAGGTGGTGCTGCTGGTAAAGAATCTGTCTGCCAATACAGGAGACAAAGAGACTCGGGTTTCAATCCCTGGGTTGGGAAGATCCTCTGGAGGAGGGCATGACAACCCACTCCAGTATTCCTGCCTGGAGAATATCATGAACAGAGGACCCTGGTGGGCTTTGGTCCAGTTCGCAAAGAATCAGACACAACTGAAGCGAATGAGCATGCACACACACAGTGAGATCTGGGAGTTAAAGTGTTATTCTCAGAAGCTCTTATTTATATGACTACTTCTAGAATTGTATGGATAAATACAAACAATATGGTTTACTTTGCTAAAGATCTTACTTGTTAAACAGACCATCAATGTAATGGCAACATCTTGCATGAGATACTGGTAATTCCCAAACAGCTGTAGTTGCTGAAAATGAAGAAAAGTAAAGATGAGTAAGGATTCTGACATCAAAACATCTTCACCATCCCCAACACTCTTCTTGAAATCAGTCAGGAAGCAAGTGTTATTTTCCTCCCCGTTTTAGGAGGAAAGTGATTTACCTAAGCTCTTTAGCATGTCATTGGATAGAATAAAACCAAATCACTCTTTTTCCAATGTCTAACTTAATTCCATATTACTAATTGCAATGAGAATCAGTCAGTTGGGAAAAACACTCTTATTGGTCACAGTGATTTTGGCAGCGGCAGACTCAGCCTGGGTAGTTGAACTCTCAACAGAAGATATTAAAACCTGAAAATTTTGCTAGGAACTTAACACTTAAAATTTGAAATCAAGGCTTCAAATCATTGAACAGGGTTTTCTCTCTGTCTTTATCCATGGGTTGAGTTCACATGATTCTCTTGAAACCCATTTACTTTCACAAACAAATTCCCTATCCAAAGTAAGCCCATTGCAGACTTCATTCTGGTACACCTGCCTCTCTAAAGTTTGTGTAGACATAGAACTCCCTTTCAGTTTATACTGGAAGTATTTAAATAAATGAGTCAGCTAAGTACTCTGCAAGAACTTGCCTTGCAATACCTTTTGCAGACAGGTCAGTTTTCCTTCATAGCTGTTGACTGGGCACTCAGTCATGATCTGGCTCTATGCATATTACCAGATCACACTGATGCCAATGAAAATATTTCTGTCCCCTTAGAAAGTGAACTCAAGGCCAAGATATTTCCAGGCGAAGGTTCTTGGAGAACACTCTTAACTTAGATCTAGTCCACCAGAGTGAATGACTTGGAGTAGACTGATTTCAATCAACTCTATCCATGGAGACTTTGGAACTGAAATTCTGATTTCTTAACTTTCAGAAAATACAAATGGTTTCTGAGTTCTTCTCAACCTGCAATTCTTTCTCTGTCTTTTTTACATTTCCTTCTCATATTCTTTTCCCCTCAGAATGGTAACATTATACATGCAGGGTGAGATGGAATAGGGAGAACTTTTCAAAGGCAGCTTTATTTTTTATTTTGGGAATTTTCAGAGAACTATAGAGGGCTTTAGAAATCAGTCAGCCTGACTTCCCAGAGGCGGATAAAAGCTCAACCAAGGGCAAGAACGAATTTGTTCTTAGGGACAGAAGTAGAACTTGAATCCAGGTTTCCTGGCTTCCAACCAATTTCTTCTCTCTATCCACCTGGTTGCCCCTTAGCCTCTTTGTGCTTCTCACAATCATTATCCCACCCGAGGCTGGAGTCCTGTGTTCCTCGCTTTCATCACAATGTCTCAGGAAGGCAGTAAATTAATTCCCCTTGCCCTCAGTGTTCCCTGAGCCTGATGGATTATTTTATTGTAGACCAAGTTATGACTGACGTGATGCAGATTACTTTCAGCCTATACATATTTCTTCCATATAGTGAGTTAATTTTTAGATGATTATTTTTATCATTTCATTTCAAAAGTCTTTTCCAAACATTACAGAACTGCTAATCCTTTACTAATGACATGTAGAGGTTCTGGGCAGGTTCAGAACTAAAGCTCTGGTATGGGAATCTTTCCAGTTTTTAGTCCTTCTAAGTCAAATTCAACAACTTCTCTCTCTTTTTAATCTCTTCTTAGTCTGCCAAAAATATTCCACAGTTGGAGACTGATGCGTTGCCTGCTAAGTTATATTTAGGCTGCTCTGAAGCTCTCTCCATACTCTAAGTGAACAAGTAGAGGCTTGAGGAGGTCAAGTGTCTCAGGTTATCTAGAAAAAAACCACACTCTCAGAAATGAGCCACATCTACTCATTTCTAGCTCTGTGTCTCAGGCACAGTTATACCACATTCTCAAGTTTGCGGACATCTATTTTGAAAAAAGTAATTTATATATAAAACATTAAATCCTGTATAGGAGCTGCACCCCCACCCAAAATAAACAGAGGATGTAAATGCAGTTAGAACTGGGAAGAAATTATTTTGGTTCATACCCAATAGAGCAGTGATGTGCCAATAAACTGGATCATGCCGTACATGGTCAAGTATTTAAATACCCCGAAGGATGAAACAAGAGCAGCTCGGCCTTCCCTGTTTAAGAAAAAATAAAAATAATTGGTTTTATATGATACATATCTCCCAGTCTCTTTTATATTTTCAAAGGAGCTCATTTTAATGGCCTGTTGATATATACTTGGGCTTCCCTGGTGGCTCAGATGGTAAAGCGTCTGCCTACAATGCAGGAGACCTGGGTTCAATCCCTGGGTCAGGAAGATCTCCTGGAGAAGGAAATGGCAACCCACTCCAGTATTCTTGCCTGGAAAATCCATGGACAGAGGAACCTGGTAGGCTACAGTCCATGGGGTCGCAAAGAGTCGGACACGACTGAGCAACTTCACTTTCTTTCTTTGATATATACATTCACTTCATCACTGATTCATCCTCTCAATGATTCATTTAACTATTCACTCACTCATTCTTTCCTTCAACCATCATCTCACCCATTGACTCTTAAGCTTGCTTTTACTTAAAGCTTATGATAGCAGCATTATGCTCAGAGTCACAGGATATAAATTAATCAGGCACAGTCCTTATTTCCAACAAGCTTCCCATGAATTAAGAAGATTATAAACACAATACAAGGTGTGACAAGGTGCAACATGTCAGGCATTGACTGGCTTGTGCTTCATTTCATCCTGGCAACACTTGCTCCTTGTTTATGTTTTAGAGTCCCTTAGAGTCATGATGCTAAGGACTGGGTGCTCTCACATTATAGGAAAAAAGTACATGTGACGCCAGTATTCGAGATGAAATGGGCTTTGTTGGCTTCAGTACACCAGGAAAAACCCAGGGTAATAATGGGAGCTGGTTTGGGAACACAAAGAGAAAAAGACAATTGTAAAAATCGCAGTGTCAAAAGTAAATAGTCCCTAGTCAATAATATTGTAATAATTTTTTAATGTGTCAGATGGTTACCGGACTTATCATGGTGATCAGTTCATAATATACATATATGTTGAATCACTATGTTGTACATTGAAATTAATATAATGTATGTCAACTATACTTCAATAAAAAAGGGAAAAGGTAAATATTCTTTAAAAAATTATGTTTGAACTATTATTCTTCTGATTGGATCTAATTAGTAATGGATTATGTCAGGCCAGAGTAGCACATGTAGGGGAAGGGAGGAACTTGGCCAACAAGCACTCCTGCAGCCTCCTCTTGTCAAGGTAGAAGCGAATCCATATGGGAGGCAGCCCATATACTCTTGATTTCCAGTCCCCAGTGACATGGACACCTGTGCTGCTCAAAGTTTTCCTACAGACCAGGGACATGAGAAGGAAAACCCAGACAGCCAAAAACCATGCTGGGTCCTGGGCAAGATGAGAAGGTTCTGGTGGGAGATAGGCCAGGATACCTCAGGTCAATGCTTTCCACCAGACTGTGAGACACTACCTTTCTATTTTCAGCAAAGAGGGGAGAGAGAAAACCAGGTGAGAAGGGGAAAACATGTGAAACCTAGATTGTTTTCTGACATAAACTTTGTGATTTCATCCTTTATTCTTCAGTTGTATACATTTCCCAGAGAATAGACACCCAGATCAAAAATAAAAAAGTGCAAAAATCCAAAGTGGTAAAGCATAAAGAATGTTTGCAAGGCCTCCACAATGACTGCTTTTCCTAATGGATGTGAATTTTAAGTGGTTCATTCATTTACTTAATGCATTCCACAAACATTCATCGAAGGCTCTGATGTGTCATGGGAGGCACAACGACATAGAAATTAATAAGGCATAGTCCTTGCCCTAAAGGACTTGAACTATAACAAGCCAATCATGTTTCAAAGAATAATAATGGAAGCCTATAGACCCATGTACCTAAAACTGCACATTATCGCTCCTCTAAAGGATATTTTCTCAGGACTAGGCAGGCATCAAGAATAGCAAGGGTAAATTCAGCATAACAGAGCTGAACTCTGTATTTTTATGAATTTGTGAAGTATAAAAGAAGAGGGTTTCTATCGTGAAGACTTACTAAGCCATCTGCCACTAGAGAAAATTTTGCATCCTGACTTGTATTTTAAAACAATATATTGCAATCGTAAATGCATCACACAACTTGCATGAGAAAGAGCATCTGAAGTTCAAGTGCTACTGCCTTTTGGATGAATCAAGTATGCACTTGGCACAACTGTCCAGGAGTTTGAATCCCCTATATGAGGTCTCCACACCTGGTGTTCCAGCCTCACCTCCACAGCTCCCATCTGAGAAATCTTCCAGCTCAGTTTAGCAATCAGGCCCCTGCACTCTCCAATGAAAGCCTCATTTCTAAACATGGCTCTCCATTTCCTTTATCTGGAATTCCCTCCCACCTCCTTAGTGTTTCCATATACCCCATTTATCCCTCGGATTGCAACCTACCTCTGAAACCGTCCCTCCTAGCTTGAGTTATCATTCTGAACTATTGGCATGATGACTGTATTGTTTGCATGTTCATTTATGGAAAGCTAATTTATTGAGCACCTCTCATTCCTTAGGCAGAAGATTCTGTGTTAGGGGACTATATCTACATATATCTTTCTATACCCCTTACTAGAATGTGAGTCCTCCAGGGCAAAGTTCTGTCTCATTTTTAATACACCACATTTTCAAGAACAATATTTAAAAAGAGCCACATGAGTGAGGTGAGTGTCCTAGGCACTCTTGTTTTGTAGTCACCATGACACAAAGCAGGTTAAGACAGTAGTGAGAGTAAAGGTCAGTTCAGTTCAGTTCAGTTAAGTCGCTCAGTCGTGTCCGACTCTTTGCAACCCCATGAATCGCAGCACGCCAGGCCTCCCTGTCCATCACCAATTCCTGGAGTTCACTCAAACTCATGTCCATCGAGTCAGTGATGCCATCCAGCCATCTCATCCTCCGTCGTCCCCTTCTCCTCCTGCCCCCAGTCCCTCCCAGCATCAGGATAGTAAAGGTAGGTGCAGTCATTTTGGATATTCACTAATCTGTACTTTAGAGACACACTACTACTAGGAGAAGGCTATGTGGTAGAGGGTTCCTCTTCTGCTTCTCCATCCCCAACTCCTGAGAAAAGGTTCCAGTAAGCATCCAACATAAAGAACTAAAGGAGAGGAGAAGTGAGATATACAGTTGGCTTTAAAATATCAACACTAGCATTCACAGCCATGTATTCTTTACAACTCAGCAAAAGTCACCTTTTTGTTGATTTTATTAGCATTCTTAGGCAGCACTCACAGCCCCCTCCCCTTAATTGGTTCTCGACAGCACTGCAGCCAAGTCTCTGCCATGATATTTGTCACTTTCAATTAGAGTTGAATTCCACCTGGAGCCAAACAGTGAGCCAGACGGTCAGAGGATAGAAGGGGAAGAGGTAGCTTACCTGATGAGATGAGGCACACACTCGATGTTGGTTGTTTTTGAGGTGAAAGGGGAGGCCACAGATGCCTCCTGCTCTGACAGCGAAATGCCCGCATGAGCCATTTTCAAAGCCTAGAATGATAAATGCATGTTATACCCATGACTCCTCAGACCAGGCTCTAACTGTTCAAAGACCTCAAGGCTATTTTTCACATTATAGAGTTGATAGTATTGTACCCTTCCACCGCTGGATCTCTGTTTAGGCTGCCCCTCCAGCTGGATACATGAAGTTACCAATTCAAGAGGCACCAGCAATGACTCAGTGGTAGAAGAAGGTGTGTGTGTGTGTGTGTGTGTGTGTGTGTGTGTTGGTTGAGGGGATGTAGACAGGCTAAGAAAGTAGAAGGACTCATTTGAGAAGTCGATTAAAAAGATGACAGCATTTGGATGGACCTTTGTAGAGGCCTTTACCATCACAATTTTATACTTAACAGGTCATCTTCATGAACAACAGGAAAAACTGTCTAATGCCCACCTTCTCCCAGGCTGCCTGATCCAGCCAACCAGCTAACTGCTGGGATGAAATTTGGGATGTAGAGCATCTTCGCTGGAGGCAGGGACCAGATTACACTCATCAGAGAATCATTCCAAGGTATATGATGTCTCACTGAAATAAGGACTAACTCAATTCTCATCAAGACTGAAAACTGCACAGAGAGTGAGTGCCCCAAGCAGACGGCAGCCAATGAGCAGGCCAGCCAGCTGCTAATCCTACAAGAAGGGTATGAACAGAAAATGAGACTTGGTATTTCTGTACTGCTATAGAACTTGCAAAGTTCCTGGTAACCATGGCCAGTATACACCAAGTTCATGTTCAATGAATATTAGAATATTTCCTTCTTCCTCATTTTCCCCTTAGTACTTTGTACCTCTACTACGTAATTTAGGACCATCTGCTTCATATGTTAGGATTTGTTTTATGCATGATTTTTTTCCCCGCCAGGTAATGAACTTTTCACAGGCAGAGACTATGTCCTGTATAACATCTGATTTATTTGTTTTGTTTTAAATTCCACATAATTAGTGAGAATGTGTACTCACCCTAGATTTGAAGAGCAGACTGACAGCTAGCTCCTTCTCACAAAGTATGAGGCAGAAAAATCATAACCACTATCTAAGTATGAGCTTAGTTTATCACAGAACTTTGAAGAAAATATTTAAGAAAGAAATAAAACAAATACCCAGACCTTAAGTACACAATAGGCTTTGGAAATATAAAACAATTCTCTTCATTACTTCTCCCACAAATTGGCTCCCAAAATATTTTCTGACATACGTAAATCTTCAACGTAAGCTACTATTTCAACTGTATCTTATAAAACATGTACTGCCTTCTATTGTATCAGAGAAGTAATCTGCTGAGAATTTTGTAATTTCAGTTTGTTATTGTACGTAATAACCAAATTATTTGGTTTATGATTTTGCTGAGTGTGAAAATTTGGGAGTAAATCCAGATTGTATAAAGTAACCCTGGTGGAGAATTTGGCAGGAATAAATATGATTTACACATATTTCAAACCTTTATTATCAGTTTCAAATTTTTCCTTCACTAAGCCTTTACCAGCTGTGTGACTTTAGGCAAAAAAAGGAAAAAAAGAAAAAAAGAAAAAAAGAAAGAAAGAATTTACCTCCCTGAGGCTCATTTCCTTATTTATAACAGGAGAGATTTAAACCACCTAGTCGTGCCAAGTCCCTTTTGGGTCTGAAATACGGGAGCCTCTGTAGCCTTTCTTTGTCTTTATTATTCTAAAAGTTGCTAGAAAACAGCTGAAGAGTCTGACTTTACTCTTCACCACATCCAACCCATAGTGAAAGTGAAGTCGCTCAGTCGTTCAGTCGTGTCCGACTCTTTGCGACCCCGTGGACAGTAGCCCACCAGGCTCCTCCATCTATGGGATTCTCCAGGCAAGAGTACTGGAGTGGGTTGCCATACTCTGGTAGAAATGAATATAAACATCAAAATGACTAAGTGATGTGGTTGTTGGCAGAAGGGTGAAGAGTCAGACCACAGGGGACGTGGGATCCTCAGGAGGGATATCAATGTACCCCCTGCGTTAGAAGAAGTGATTTCTACTCACCCCACAGTCATTAGCTCCATCTCCACACATGCCTACATAATAACTGCGAGGGAAAGGATAAGAAACATTAATAGCTTCATGCCTCACTTGAGTAATTTCCATCACAACTAACATGCATGATGTGTGTGTGTGTGTGTGTGTGTGTGTGTGTCTCCTGAGCATGTGTAGAATCAAGCTGAAGGAAAATAACTTGGAGAGAAATATTCCTACAGGAATGAAGCTCTGGTGTATTGTTTCAATCAGCCACATGGAAATGATGGCAATACTGCCCAGGACATCCACAAAGATGATCACACACTTCAAAGGAAGTCCTGCTGGGTTATATCCACCAAGGCCAAGTTGAAGTGCGTACTGTCATAATCACAGTGTTTCTCACACCCTAATGCATAGATCATAACCTAGTCCATCTGTGTTTTGGTTGCTCACTGCTGCTGAAAGTTTAGCATGTAGACACGAGGAGAAGAAACATTTGGGAAATGGTTTAGCAGATAACAACTAGAGATGTATACACATATTCTAGATGCATCTTGGAGTGAAAATAAGATAACATGCTTCCCATCTATACCAGTTTGATGTGCAGGCACAACTGTATAAAGAGAAGAGTAAATTTTAAAGCTGTTACTAAAGGAGTTTCTGATGCAAGACACACTGTGTGTTCTATTATAAGTAAATAATACATTGGAGGTATTGATTAATGGCAATATTATTAAAGGCTCAGTGGTAACTTGCCAAAAACACATGAAATAATACAATATAGGAGAAAATGAAATTCTCAGAGAATTTCCTTATTATTAGTTGACATAAAAAACAGCCATCTTTATAGGTCAAATATGGCCAAATGTAAACAAGTTTGTAGGTTCAATCTACTCTTTGGTAAGTATATATGAAAATCACACGGTAAACATTTATTTGTGCTGATGTACATGTCAAGACTATACATTTGCTGAAAATGGCTTCCTTTCTTCAGGCATAAAGTACATATTTAGTCTTTATATCACAGGAGGAATCTTGTATCTTCTAGTGTTGTCTGAATAAAAAATAAATTCTGAATGAAGAGCAAGATATGGAAATTGAGAGGATAACTTATTCTGAGATAGCATATATCATCCTGAATTGATTTTTCTTTAGGGGAATACAGCTTTTCAAAAGTAAGCATTTAAGTTGGCAACATTTCTCAAGTATTTGAGAAGGGTAAAATTACTTTCTTCAGCCAGTATCATATAATGACCATGTAAGTAAAATAGTCATTTTAGACACTGGTTACTAACCCAGCCTCAAGGCATTATGGGAGTTAATAGGCAGTTTTGGAAACGTCCCTAAGAATGCTTAGGCAACAAAAAATAATAGTCAAAAGCAGTCTCTTGAGTTTATCTACTACTTATCAGCAATTATCTAAAGTTTTACTACTCTTCATTCCTTACTTAACTTTCTAGAAATCTGAGTCCAGAAGCTGTAACCTTCCCAGCAAGTAATCGGTAGGTCTGGTCTCAAGAAGAACCATTTCACTCTCATGTGACTTGGTCATCTGAATTTTTGGAGGAGTTAACAAACTTTTTCCTTTTTTTAAATTTTTGCCTCTATACCTAAAACTGTAAAAATATAATTTCTTCTCTTTCCTGGAAGATCTGAAATTATTTACGTATCTTCTAATGGACCAATCTCAAATAATTCCAGATGATAACTCACACGCTTCCTCATTCCTCCCCCCCAACTCCCATTCTGAGCTGTACAGAATGCTGTTGTTTCTAGTCTCTGTATCCAAGCAGGGGGATCTTCCTTTATGATAAGCCCTACCAGCCGCAGAAGGAATGTTCTTTGCGGCAGACAGCTTCTAAAATGGCCCATCTTCTGGAATTCATGAGGTTATCTAATGCCTTTCTTTGAGTGTGGACCAACCGAGTGATTTGCTTCTAATGAAAGAAGTAAAAATGACAGGATAGGATGTCATTTCTAAGATGAAGATATAAAAAATAGTCATCTCTCTTCTCTCTCTCTGACTCTTCTTGCTTGCTAACTCTCACTGGAGCTAGCTGACACTCTGTGAGCATCCCTATGAAATCACTCATGGCAAGGAAACAAGTGTGGCTTGTGCCCAACAATGAGTGAAAAATTGAGACTCTTAGCCCAACTTTCCACAAGGAACTGAATCTTGCCAATGACACCTGGAGTGAGGCTGATGGCAGATCCTTCCCCACCAAGTGCTGAGATGACTGCAGGACTGGTCGACACCTGATGACACCTTGAAAGGGACCTAGAGCCAGAAGACTCAGCTAAGCACGCCTGAATTCCTGACCCACAGTAATGTAAAAAAAAAACTAATGGTGTTATTCTAAGCCACTGTGTTTTGGGGATAATTTGTTACACAGCAATTGATAACAAATATACTCTCCTTTCATACACTAAAACCTACTTTAATTTCTGAAATTCTTCAACAAGGCTAGATTTCTGCCCAGGGGACATTCTTGCAAAAATCGTTCCATTCACCAGAATCTGAAGAGAAAAATAACAATTGCAATAAGATTAGAACAAAGAACACTTTTAAAATAAAAGAAGAGTCTTAAAAAATTACTTCTGGCCACCATTTTAACATAGCATTGGGTGATATAACATCAGACCAAATATCAGGAAAGGGCAAAAGGGGGATTTAACAGTTTAACTTTCACTTTTGGTTCTCCATCACAAGTCTATTACTTTGTTCCCGATCATTTTTCCAAGATGGGATAAGCTCTAATGAATAATAGTAACTGAAAAGCAGAGGAGTATATAAGATTAAAATGCTTATGCAACTACAGTTCTTTTCATTAAGCACCATCTCCACAATTGCAGAGGAAGGAGCAATAGATTGGGAGTTGAGAATCAAGGTTCTATTATAGCTCTGTCCCAGACTGTGAAGACCTTAGGCAAATGACAATGTCTCAGAGTCTCAGCTTTCCCATCTCTTCAATGAGGAAGTGCACTAACAGCTTTCTAGACACCGTGGGGGTCTAGACTCTATGGTCCTTGACTGGAAAGGTGACAGGACTTTCAAGACACTGCTAACAGATGGTTGCTGCCGCTCCGCTTGTCTCCTTCCCACCAATGGCACCACTCTGCACGGCACTATTTTAAAATAGACACACAGTGACAAGATAACAAATGATTTTGAAGATAAACCATAAAGCCTTTGTTTCCTCTTGCTGTAATTTAAGAATCCAGACAGGAATGGGAATAGAGCTCAGCCTGACATGAGTTAGTGGCTTGCAGAGAAAAGCAAATTCCAAACAACAGACAGCGTGTTTGGAACTATCTCTAGGTTCCCTCTGCTGGGGAGGCAGGGAGGAGGAAAACTGAGATTGGACTGGCCACGGGGGGCAGGGAAAGGGGCAACACCAGCCTCAGGCTCTGAATAGGAGGCCTTGGACACGTGGATGTGTGATGAGTGATATAAGAGGAGTGATGAAGGGAAACCTCTTGAAGAAACAGTGCTCCCTGTGAGGGTGTTTATTTCCTAATTCTGAGATAACCTTGCTAATCATCTCCTTCACTGTTCTCTTACCCTTTTTTATCTCACTAATTTGAGGAGCAAAACTAAACATGTCATTTCTCCAGTACTTACTTTTGGAAGCAAGCTGTTGAAATGCTGCAGTATCACTTGGTATGATTTCCCACTCATTGCAAAATGGTAACAGCTCCCTTTTTCTTCAGCAGGCACTGAACTATTTCCAATGTTGATGTAGGTTTCCTAAAATCAAAAGGGCATTATTTCTACCTTGGATCTTAAGGATGTTGCTGTTTTCCTACATTTTATGGAAGGAAGTGTATCCATGTTATGCAACAGTGTGAGGACCAGCAAATATATAAAGAAGAATTTGCCCACAGAACTTAGACTCATATAAAGAAGACACTCAAAATGTTCCCCCCAAAATAAAATGAACAGAGATTACTTTGGCAATATGAGGCTCTGGATCCTACTCTGGGAGATAATATGTGTGATGTCAGGCTCCTGAGGAAATCATTCCAAGGTTCCCATGAATGACTCCAGGGAAGAAGAGGAAACATTCTTCCCTTCTCCTCATGCAACCTTTTGTTTCCTAAGATCTCTTACCATTCATTCAGAAATCATGCCCAGATTTCTTCCCTGTAAAGTAGGCAGACCCTTTCTTCAGAGCCTAACCTGACCTCTGCTCAACACTTCCCTCAAGGTGCCCAGATCCCCTGCACCGTATTATTATTATTTTGGATGCACTATGCATGGCAGTCGGAATCTTAGTTCCCCAACCAGGGACTGAACCCATGTCCCCTGCACTGGGAGCACAGAGCCTTAACCACTGGGCTGCCAGGGAAGTGTTTGGACTCTTTATTAAAAATTAGTGAAAATCTGTATCCTGTAATAAATTATAATGGGAAAAATATGAAAAAAGTATATATGTATAACTGAATCACTTTGCTATATAGCAGAAACTAACAACACTGTAAATCAACGATACCTCATTAAAATACATTAAAAAATATACCATCCTTATTTAAAAATCTGTATATGTACATGCAAACTAATTTTCATTGAAAGATGCTAAGGACTTTTAAAAAATTAGTGAGGATCTGAGTTTCATCACACAGTGCAGTTGAGGCAATACATGTAGTTGCTGAGGCAAGTGAGTTTAGAAGGAAATCAGCACCAGAAATCCACTGAAAGCAGAGATTGGAGCACAATGGATCTGAGCCAAGTTAACACACCTCTTTCTTCACAGGGTAGGGGCAGGGCCACTCCATACAGCTGTGTAGATTGTGTACTGCACAAAGAAATACTCGACACTGAACAATCTGAAGGGCTGGTCAGCCTGAAGGAAGGGAGCTTTTTGTAATTTATCACCCTGAGGACCATCTCTTTGAATTCATACAAAAGCAGAGGCGACCCATCTAGTAATGAAACGTCAGGCTGCAGCCCATTCTCTTCACAAGAAAGAGCCGTCCTGGGGGAAGTGCACAGGAAACTTGCTGCCTAGAGAAGCCTGACATCTGTTCACATCAGTTCACAAGTCCAGTACAATCTAAATGACCATGAATTAGGGGAGCGGGGATCAAAGAGACCGAACTTGATTCCCTGCTCTGCAGCTCACCAGTGTGTGTCGAGGCAAGCTTACCTCTCTAGGCCTCAGCTGTCTCATTTGTAAAAATGAATACTTTGCTCAACTGTGTAGGGTAACTGAGGATCAGATGGGAACTATGGATGTAAATCAGTGAGTCTCAGCCACAACTGTACACTGGAATCACTAGGCGAAGGACTCAGTTCCCAGCCCAGAGACTCTCACTGAATCTCTAGTTATAGCCTTGGAAGCTTGAAAACGCTTCTGGTTAATTTCTACATGAAGCCAAGCCTGAGGAGTGTCAGTGGAAATGCTAAAAAGCTTTGCAAACTGTAAAACTCTGGGCAGATGGGAGGAATTACTACTGTGATGACTTCTAATGCCGAGAGAGGGCTGCCCAGGGTCAGGGCTGTACTGACTGCATCAGCCCTGGTCCACGGAGGGGCTTTCTGACATTCACTCACATTCTTTCCAGGCCCATTCTCCTGGTTCTCCACCAGCTGCCAGGTCACAGAGGCAGGGGCAAACTCTTCAGGTTCGTTGGCTTCAACAAGGATGACTTGGCTCCCTCGAGGAATCATTTCAGAATTCTTTGCAACGGTAATGGCTGTTTGAAGGTTATCACCTCGATGACAAAGAAAGTGGACTTGATTTGTGTAGAAACCTCTCAGCATCCAGGACTGAATGCTCCCTCCTCTGAGTGACCATACTATGTTGCTGGTGCTCTCTGGGGGCATTTAACACTTTCTGCATTTTTTCATAATGTTTTATCAAGCCTGTCTGTTCCTAGTGGTCAAACATTATGTCTACCTCTCCCTTTGATCCTAGCATCAAGTCCATGAACATCACATATTTCCAAAATATGCACTAATGAGTGAATAAATGTTCAAGTGCTTTACAACTCATCCTCAGGAGACTGACAGTTTTCAGTGGTGACGGTATAGGCTTGGTCTGATAACATAAACCTATTATTGGGATCTGAATTCGAATTAAGTTAAAGAAAAAAGGCACTTAGGGTCAGCCATGTTGAATTTAACATCACAATTCATATCTACCCCACCTGCCTGAAGGACAGTCTCACCCCTTTACACAGAGGTGTCACTGGGGTTCTTCAGGGGGCCTTCATGAGAACCCCATTCTCATCTTTCAATATCTGCTGTGAGCCTATTGGCCCTGAACAAACCCTGGGTAGGAACAGAGGGCCTTAGGCAAAGAGAATGAGACATGGTCCTTGCCTCCAAAGCTCACAGTCATTGAGGGGATCTCCCCAAGTTCCCAGGTAACTGGAGCAGAGGGTAACAATCTTGACAGCAAAGCATTGTTCCTCCTGCCTCAGCCACAGGGACTCACTCAGCTCACACTGTCTTATGCTTATGCCTAGGATGGATTTAACTTGTTAGGCTTCCAGAAACGCATACCAGTAATCATCACAGTCCTGATGCGGGCCTCACTCAGCTCCTTCAAGACTGCTTTGGTTTCCTTTTTCAAGCGATTCTCCATTATGAGAAGTCCCAGAAATGTTAACTCTGACTCCACAAGTTCTCTTTGGGTTTGGGAGAAAGTCAATGTTAAAGCATATCCATATAGTCTCAACAGTTGGATTTACTTCTTTTTAAAATTTCTAAGTTTTATCAATGTCATACATGCACCGGTTTAACAAATCAGAAAGAATCCAAAAGTTCATAATAAAGAAAACCTATAGCCCCTGTCTTCACAGGACCTTCCCCCTTCTCCTTCCCAGATGTGACCACTTCAATATCTTTTAGCTGCTCTTTCCATGTTTTTTAACTCCATTCTTTTAAAATAATGTATTTATCTTCCAATTCTTCTGTTGGTATTTAAAATTTTTTGTTAGTCATATATATTTTAAATTTGTAAGCATATAAGCAGTTTAAAATTTATAAGTATATAATCTGACATGTAAGCATGTATTTTTAAATTTGTAAGCATTTTAGTTTAGTGGACATTTATTAAGTACATACTGAATACCAGATATTATAGTAATAGTTGAATATGGAATCATTTATTTCAGCCTCCATCCGTTGCCTCCAGTAAATACATGAACAATATCAGTCAAGAATTTAGTTTTCAGAATTTGAAATTGGAGGCTTGGAATCTAACTGTGTTCCATTAGTTATGTAAGACTTCTCGAAAATAAATCTCAGGTGTTTTTTAGAAAGTAAATTTGTGGGCCAAGAGCTCTTTCTTGATCCTCTATTGTTCCTTTTTCTGTCCAGAGCAGAGTTACAATTGCAGGGAGAGGAAGGGGGAGGAGAGGGAGACCTAGGGAACCGATCTCTGTGCCTGCTCTCAGCACATCCCCCAGGTTCAGGGTCTACCTTCCACGTGCTGTGCTGTGCCTAGTCGCTCACTTGTATCCAAGTCTTTGTGACCCCATGGGCTGTAGCCCACCAGGCTCCTCTGTCCATAGGGATTCTCCAGGCAAGAATACTGGAGTGAGTTGCCACTCCCTTCTCCAACGGATCTTCCCAACCCAGGGATTGAACTAAGGTCTCCTGCATTGCAGGTGGATTCCTTACCAGCTGAGCTACCAAGAAGCCCCTACTTTCCATAGTACATGACATATCAGAGGCTCATCCTCTCAGGTTCTATAGGGTGAACCAACTTTCCTCTTGGAATCTCTCTCTCTCTCTCTCTCTAGCATGATGTAGGCTACAGTTTCTTCTATCATGCTGATTCAGCTACCACTCTTCCAGTTACTGTACATCTTATAGAAATTTGTAGAAATCTCTCATCTACACTTATTGCTTCTCTAGTTTTCTTTGAAACTATGTCTTTTCTATGATGTTAGTAGGACTTGGGAGGGAAATGATCACGTGGTCAGTAAACTTCTTTAAGAGAAAGAATAGAGTTGAATCTCTTGATGAGAAATAATTCACCCTTGGATAAGAATACATTAAAGAAACATCCTCTCTGGAGTAGAGAGTGAGTAGCTACATCCTCCATTCAAAAGTCCAGTCACTAAATCACTACTTTAGATCTTACATTATGCACATTGGTGAACACTCAGATAATCAAATATGAATTCTGCCATCGTGATCTCAGAGCATATTATAATTCTCATCATTTAGCTTCATGACTTTCTATTAAAAATTGGATTAATGTTCTTACTAAGTAGAACTGAAAGAAAGATCCCAAAATCTCATCAATTTATTCTATTTTGGACCTCTGTTTTATGACTCTTCCCTTGTTCACTGCTTCAGGGACTTGGGCATCTCAGGATTCTATAACATTCTACAACATTCCTGATACAAAATCCTGCATCAGGGCCTTTGCATTATCCACTGTTCCTATTGTCTGCAGTGCTTTGCCCTGGATATCTGTATGCCTTACTCCCTTACTTTTACTCAGATCTCTGTTCAATGTCCTCCTTGGAGGACTTCCCTGATCACCCCATGTAAAATACCACCCTCCTGTCATTTAAAAAATCCTTTTAACCTGCTTTATTTTTTCCTTCGGGGCATTTATCACTGCCTGACCATATGTTATAGATTAACTTTATTATCTGTTTCCCCCAAGTAGGATATAAGCCTTGAGAAGGCAAGGATTTGATTTTATTCACTTCTGAATCCTCAGTGCCTTGAGGGACATCTAATAATAGCCAAGCTCAATAGAAATGGGCTAAATTCATGAAAGGGTGAGTCTTGTTAAGGAATTTTCTTCTGTTTTTATTTTGTCTTTTTTTCCCTAAGCCATCCTAAGAAACTCTTCTACTTCCTCATTATGATGCAAGCTTTTTAAACATTTTTAATTTTCCTAATTGGACACGTCTCCTAAATATAATTTGACTCTAAAAAAACTCCTATTCTTTTACCCTGTTCAAAAATAATAACTATATTCTAGGAAGCATGATAAATAGGCCCCTATTATTCTTTGGGAAAACCTGAGATGACTGGAAATCTAGCACATTTATCCTCATTTTTTGTTATATTTTTAATAATGTCTATCTCACTGGTAGTTTTTAAATGAGAATATCACAGTTGCATCCATATATATAGCAGCTGGGTAGTGGCTACATTCCACTTCAACCAAAATACATCTTGTCTTCACATATGACCTTAACTTTCATTATTAAAATTTGTATCTTGAAAAATTACAAGATCCTGTGTTATGAGTCTTTATGTTTGCTCAAGAACAGCTAACACCTTGAATACTAAACCTGAGAGTGCCATTCATATATTTCAAAATGAACTTTGTGATTCTATTTAGAAGATTAAAATGTCATGACTGAAAGACTCGTTAGAGATCATCTAATCCCACATTTTATAGTTGAGGGAAATAGACACAGTGTAAGGAAGGAATGTGATTATTGATTATATTAGAGTAGATGGACTTAGGTTGTAAATAGTAACATACTACATCTATGCAGATAGGCAGATAATTTTTAAAAATTGTATTAAGTGAGGATCTCTCTGTCAGCAAAACAAAATCAAAGATGAGCAACGTACATGATCTCTTATTCAATTTGGCACAGTATTTCTTTACTCTTTTGTCATAAACAATTCAAAAACAACCTTTAAAAACTGCAAAACTTAGAAAGAAAAAATAATTTACAGATTACCCTCTGCAGAGGACAAGTTACCCCTCGAATGTAATAAAGAATACTGAATTCTTTTTCATTTAAGGAACTCAATTTGCACTCACTCCTCCAGCTTTGAGGGGGTATACTACTGATTCCTGAAAGAAATCAAGTCTAAAAATTTCTGGAGGTCATTCAAAGTGACAACTGTATTCTCTGAACCCCAGTTTTCTAGGGGACCCCTAATCCATCAGCCACATGATGCTCCAAAGTTGAAAAGGGGTTGGTTGTTTTGGATGGGATGATGGGACATAGGGCAGAGATAACTCAGTGACATCTGAGAGTCAGGAGATCTCAACTGCCATCCTTGTTTCATCACCAGCCAGCACTGTGGCCTGAGCAAGTCCTCCCCAATGTGGCTTAGAGTTGCCCCTCTCTAAACCAAGGCGTTAGATGAATGATTCTCCATCTGTAAGTGGTTTCCTGGTGATTTGGCTTCCATCCATTCATCTCCAGGGCTCATTCTCTTCACCCACATAGAGCCTGCCCTGGTGCCAATTTCTGAGCTCCCTACCTGGTTAAACTTTCCACTTCTGAAAGCTTCTCCATTTTCAAGACTTTGTGGGCAAGGGCAATGACACGGAAGCCTTGAACTGTATAATTTCTTAGCTCCTTTGGGAAATTCTTGGGCACTGCCAAGAGAGAAAAGAGAGGTAAGTACAGGTCCCCACTAGAGGTAGCTCAACTCCTAAACAAAATTCTGGATACAGTCACTGTGCTTTAACTTTCCCTCCATAGAAATGCTTTAATAGAAACACTACAGGGGTTTCCCTGGTAGTCCAATGGTTAAGACTTCACCTTCCAATGTTTGGGGCAAGGGGTGTTTGGGTTCAATCCTTGGCCAGGAAGCTAAGATCCCGTATGCTGCTCAGCCAAAAAATCGAAATGTGAAACAGAAGCACAATAGTAACAAATTCAACAAAGACTTTAAAAATGGTTCACATTAAAAAAAAAATTTTTTAATAGAAACACTATAACTTCAGTTAAAAGCCACAAACAACTTCATCAGTATGTTATTCTTACAATCTAACAGAAATAAATGCCAAAGATGTACTGGTCATCAACTGGGTGTCACATACATTAGCTGAGTGCAGTAAAGACAGACCTCAGGACCATCTACCCAGATGAAATGAGGTACTGCAGGCCAAATCTACCCCAGTCTTGATTTGTAATTAAGGTTCTATTGGAACACAGCCATGTCCATTTGTTCGTTACCCATGGCTACTTTCAGGTTACAATGGCAAGGTTGAGCAGTTGAGCCAGAGATGGTGTAGCCTGCAAGACCTCAAATATTTATCACTTGGCTCTTTGCAGAAACATTTGCCAATTTAGATGGATGACACACGCCAACCTTTGTGAGTTTTGACATGATAATCATAACTAAGGTTAATATGTCTATAAAATATGTATGGTTTATGTATGTATGGTTATATAAAGATATCAGGGAAAAGAATAGCATAATAAGTATAGTAGCTTAGGTTCTAGTCTCCACTGTGCTGCCAGATAGCTTCCTGACCTTGGGCATTTTAAGTCTCTCTTCTGCATCTCAATTTTCCCATCCATAAAAAGAGGAGGTTATAGATGTCTATGCTCCCACTCAGTACAGACTTTCTGTAATTCTAAAATATCAATAATTCTGGAGGTAAGGATCTATTTCAAGGAAGCTGCTAACTCTCTATTTCTTAAACACAGGAAGGAAAAAAAAAATCACTGAATATGATATTATCATATATCAAGGATCAGAAGTTAGGACAATAAGAAGAATTAGACTGACCAGACCAATAAGCAGTGGCAAATGACACCTAAAAAAAGTAACAGCCAACTATAGACCAACAGTCTGTAAAGGATGGAGTTAATGGGAGCTCTGAGGAAGATCAATGTCAGAAAAATAGAAGGAATTCTTTTAAAAAAAATGACTCCAAGTAGAGAAAGAAGTGAAAGCAATCATTTGCCAATTCTTAAAATTCTATGCACAAGCTGATGGCTATCAGCAATTGTAAAGAGAATATAGATGAAAATCTGGAGAAAAAAAGGCCAATTTTATCCAAATGAACTCATTTGAATGCAGCAATATTCTTACAAATCTGGACTGCAGCTTAGAGAGTACATGTTTATAAGATGAAGAAACAATACAAATCAGCTTAAAATCTGGCCCAGAAAGATGAAATTGCTGTGAAAATGATCAATTACCTTGCTCTAATACCACCTAATTTACTCTAATCACTTTTTTTTCCCCCTAAAAGATTTATTGTTTTTATATTCTCCTCCCACTGATCTGAGACACCATAAGTGGTTCCAGCTCCCAGGAGGTGGGTTTACAGAGCATCCCTGTTTGGAGAGTGAGTCTGGTGTTCAGACCTGTCTCTTTGGTTCCTTCTGAGCGCTACTCATTCTCACCATCCCTGGTCCTCTGACCCCAGTGTAGTTTCCTGATTGGTCCCGATGCTTGTTTCACATCTCCTTCTCTAATGCCGCAGTGTGGTTAGGCTTTTCTGGCAAGAGCACAGTCTGATATTTACTCTCTTTTTGTCTGCTTTGAAATGATCACCTCTGCCTTAGCAGATCTGCTGGGCCCACTTTCCACCTACCGAGAAAACAACCACCTCCATGTTCATTGATTTAGGCTAGTTTGCTCTGTCCGAGTTTTTAAGTATTTTCGCCTCCTGAAAGAGGGAAGTGCCAGTTGGTACCTGTTTCAGGTCTGCAGAACCGAGCCAGCATCTCCGGGGCTCCCTTCATGTAGACATGGAAGTGATCCTCCCCCGCCAGCTGAGCAACCACAGACATCCTCTGCAGGCTGGGGGAAAATGGAAACTGACGCAGGACGATGATGGCTCCCACTGGGCTCTGAGTGCACAAAGAGAGGGGAGCTTAAGAAGCTGTTACGGAAGATTTAGAAGATGTACACCAACAAATAATCTTTACTCTGCAGTGAGCCCAGGGACGTGAGGTGGTATATTGTCACAACATTGATATTTTTCTAGCTGCGTCTAAAGTGGTTCCCTCATCAAGTTGTCTGGTCTACAGAGCCCTTTCCCTTGGGGGCCTGAGAAATCCTAATCATCTTCCAGGCCAAGCTCATAGGTCACCTTCTCTGAGGTACTTCTCTCTCAGCAGCACTACTGACTCCCACCTCTGGACTCCCGCTGCTCTTTCTGTAGCTTTTATTCTAGCACTTGGCACATTGTATGGCATTTGTTTGCACTGGTATTGATTTTTCTATCAGTCCATGTATTCCTCCAGCACAGAGCCCAACACGTCTAGTTTTGAAATCACTTTATCTCTTAGCACCTAGCACAGAGCTTGAGTATACATAGGTATTTTGTGTTTGTTGAATAAACTAACAGACAAATTTAGGAATGAAGGAATGAGCAAACCAACTGTACATACAGTTAGGATAAGACAAAATAATAGAAATATAAAAACAAAAGGCAGGGGAATTTCACCAGTTTTAAGGGGAAAGAGTTACATAATTTAAAGAAGCAGACTATACCTGACTGGCTTTTGGTCCTGGCTTTATTATTACATTTGAATCTGATATCCCAAGTTCACAGTAGTCTGCATTGCAATCTTCGATTATCTGCTTTTAAATGAAAACATTCATAAGATTCCTTAGAGAAAAACAATAAGAAAAAAATACCTTTCATTTGCATAGCACTTTAATCTTTTCAAAACCCCTTTTACATTTTTTTCTCTTCTAAGCCAATTATTTTAATACCATCATTACCAAATTTCTGTTGTTTTGATTCAAATTAAGAATCTTATTGTAAAATGTCAAAGAGCAGAATTATTGTGATTACATTTTAAGTAGTAACTGTGTGTGTGTGTGCATGCTCAGTTGTGTACGACTCTTTGAAGCCCTATGGACTGTGGCCCTCCCAGGCTCTTCTGTCCATGAGATTCCCCAGGCAAGAATACTGGAGTGGGTTGCCATTTCCTTTCCCAGGGCATCTTCCTGATCCAGGGATTGAACCCGTGTCTCCTGCATCTCCTGCTTTGGCAGGCAGATTCTTACCTCTGAGTCACCTGGGAAGCCAGCAATGATTGATGGAGGAAATATTAACTGCAGCCCACTGGCTCTTCCTAAAAGGTATGTCTTGTAAATGGACAAGGGTAGAGACCTATTCTCCATTACACCTGAGCACATTAGCTCCCAGATGACAGAGGATTGAATCTTGAACTACTTCTTATGCTACTTCTATGCTACTAGCCTAACTGTTAGCTAGAGAGTTACAAGTTAGCTGCTAGCAAATTAGAAAGCATATTTGAAAATAGTTTGTATTCTTTGTATGTTACAGCACTGTAAGTTATACCATCTGAAGAACCAATATTTAGCTAAAATAGGGGAAAGGCAGTCAGATAAAAATAAATAGTAGAAGTCAGAAAATAAGAGACAACATCTGGTCTCTGCTCTCCCACTTACTTGTTCAACCTTGGGAACATCACTTTGTTTCTCCGAATCTCAATTTCTTTGGAAGAATATTCTGACATTCCTTATGGTTGCTGATATTCTTAGAGTCTATAAGAACATTTTCACTCCCCCTTATGCTTAGTGAAAGTTTCTTAATAACCAAAAGATATTTAACTAGAGACTTATCCAGCTTTAAACTCAGTGAACTATCTTGCACTGCTATGCTCTGTTTGGAGTGGATACAACTGGTCTTAAAAACAGTTCTTACAGAGCTAATACTAAAGATTTATGTCCATACACATAAGACCCCAACTCGTATGTCACTTGTACTTAGAGAGGAAGCCTCCTCTTTTGGAGAAGGGGAAGCAGTGTTAGAACCAGGATCAAAGTCGTATAGAGTAATAATGACCATGCGGAGCTCCTCACTGTGTCAGCACCAGCGATGCTGGTAAGGACATTGGTGCTGCTTGCTTACAGTAATTACACTGATTCCTCTTCATTAAGATCCAGGAAAGTGATTTCCGTCTTGCCTTTATATTGCAAATAAAAAATACTGCCTTCCATATCAGCAAACAAAGGACGTTGCAGCCATCAAGCCATCACATTACAGCCACCTGGATGGTGAACCCTGAGGGGACTCAGGATGGAAACTCTGCCTGCCACTGCAGCCACTTCTTATGGTGCACCCTTAGGAGGAGACTCAGGATGCATGATGGCTCAGTGGTAAAAAAAAAAATCTTCCTGTAATGCAGGAGATGCAGGAGACATGGGTTCAATCCCTGAGTCGGGAAGATCCCCTGGAGGAGGAATATCCTATGGGCAAAGGAGCCTCACAGCCACCTCCATCAGTGCACCCTGAGGAGACTCAGGATGTGAAAACATAGGACACTAGCCCCAGACAGCTGAGATGCATATCAAAGAAAAGATTTCAGGGAGCCCAGACTCTTGCATCTTCCCATACAAATAAAAGCACTAAACTCCTTAATTTGAGATATGTGGTTTTCTTTAATTAACAGTAATTTTTTTTTTTATTTCCAACTACAGTGCCAAAGAATTGATGCGTTTGAACTGTGGTGTTGGAGAAGACTCTTGAGGGTCCCTTGGACTGCAAGGAGATCCAACCAGTCCATTCTGAAGGAGATCAATCCTGGGATTTCTTTGGAAGGAATGATGCTGAAGCTGAAACTCCAGTACTTTGGACACCTGATGCGAAGAGTTGATTCACTGGAAAAGACTCTGATGCTGGGAGGGATTGGGGGCAGGAGGAGAAGGGGATGACCCAGGATGAGATGGCTGGATGGCATCACGGACACGATGGACGTGAGTCTGAGTGAACTCCGGGACATGGTGATGGACAGGGAGGCCTGGCGTGCTGCGATTCATGGGGTCGCAAAGAGTCGGACACGACTGAGCAACTGAACTGAACTGAACCTTGTCTTTGCTGCAAAAAAATCCTATACATGTATCCTAGCTATATATCCCTTCTTCCCTCTTCGGGACAGTCTCTTAGAATTATCTGAGATGCTGTGTCTTGGGCTTAAGTCCTCAGTTTTGTCTGTCAAATAAAACAACTCAATTTTTAGGCTGTGCTTTTTTTTTTTTTTTTTGGCAGTATCAAGCATCTCTCCATAGCAAATGCTCTAATTTTACTTACTGATATCAGAAATTCCCTGTTTACCAGGTTTCCCCTTTTATTACTTTGGCCTCTAGAAATCTACAATTTTCCTACAATAAATCCTTAAATTAGCCTCTTTGTGAACTGTCCTTCAGGCTTCCCAGGTGGCAAGTGGTAAAGAACCTGCCTGCCGATGCAGAAGACGCAGGAGACATGGGTTGGATCCCTGAGTCAGGAAGATCCCTGGAGTAGGACATGGCAGCCCACTCCAGTATCCTTGGTGGAAGATTCCATGGACAAAGGAGCCTGGTGGGCTCCAGTCCACATGGTCACAAAGGGTCAGAGAACATGGCTGAGCACACACTCTGTCGAGGGGTTCCACAGGTCCCTCCAGTTGTCTGTTCTCACTTCTTTACAGCTCTGTTTAAATGCTCTTCTGTATTTCCTGTAAGTAGTTTTAGGAAAAAAATTGTTTTGAAGGGAAGAGCCACGTGGTTAATTAACTAACTAGTGAATGAATGAATACCCTCCATTCTTTGGAAACTTTACAGCGCCTGGTCCCTGCAGGCTCACAGTTTCAAAGCTCCAGAAGTGAGTCATTGTTATCCAAATACACATAGGAGGTAATGATTCAGAATCTTTGTTCTGGATTTGAGGTCAGAAAGCTAGAGAGTGGTGGAGTCAAGTACTTTCCCCATCCTGTCCTGACCGTTGCCAGTAGGACCTTATATCCTTCAGCTGTCATTCACACTCAGCTGAGGAAATTGAACCCCCTGGATTGACAGGCCTCCATTCTGGTGTCAAACCCTTTCGCTGGGTTGGGAGGTCCCCTGGAGAAGGAAATGGCAACCCGCTCCAGTATTCTTGCCTAGAGAACTCCTTGGACAGAGGAGCCTGGGGGCTACAACCTGTGGGGTTGCAAAGAGTAGGACATGACTAAGCCGACTAACACTTTTAAGACTTATACTATCTGTTAATAATACAGCAGCTACCAACCAATTGTGGCTATTGCAATTATTTAAAATTTAAAAATTTAAAATTCAGTTCCTAATTTGCATGCCCACTGTTCATATGCTCAATAGCCAGTGTGGCTAGTGGCTACTGTGTTTACAGCACTGCTTTGGATGAGTGTTTCTGCAAGGGTGTTTGTGCTATGGTTTGGCTTGTCAAGGTTTTTGTGGTGAAACAGGTTTAGTAAATGCTGCATATTATATCCTCTCTTGAATATTCACAATATACCACCGTATATTAACATTAAAGAAATTCTATAGTCAAGAATAAAATTATCTTTGTTTAAATATCAGTTCCCACATTTATTTGGTGGTAAACCCCTATATCATGTTGCAAAGGTTTGTAGAGTTTTGGAGCAGAGATTGGGAGATTCAGGTAGGATCAAACCTTTCATTCATATACTGCTATGATTCTCTGGGTTTCAACCAAAGTTAGGAAATACTAGGCACTCCCAGTGAGTATTAGATATTTCTTCACATTTTCCTCATTCAGTTGAACCAAGAAACAATCACCTTACCCAAGCGGTGCCCTCAAACATTTTGAGGTCCAGTGGATCTCCCTGGATGGTCCCATCGAGGAGGATCAGAGAGTGGCAGCTGGCCATGGCCGCACACTGTGGGCCCCAGGGCAGAGCCTTGCCTGAGGTAAAGCTGTGAACTTCCTGGAAACTGGTAGAGAAAATAATTAGCAAGTTAAGGTCTTCAACAAAATCATTTTGCACACCCTGCCCTGCAATGTTACTGAGATAAAATTTACTGATACCTCACCTCTATGCTCAAAACCTTCACTAGCTCCCCTTCCCCCCATACCTTGCATGATAAATTCTGAGTGTTTGAGTATAATGACAGGGCATCATTGACTCAACAGACATGAGTTTCAGCAAACTCCAGGAGATAGTGGAGGACAGGTAAGCTTGGCATGCAGCAGTTCATGGAGTGGCGGAGTTGGACACAACTTAGTGACTGAACAACAACAAACAGAGCCTTTTGTCAGGTAGCCTGCAGCCAGCCCACAGGGTGGCAGTGTTGTGGGAAGGTAGAATGTGGGAAGGCTCAGAGCTGACATCCGCAAATTGCAGAGCTGTCTCTAGAAAGCAACCAGGCAAGAAGTCTCCAGGCCAAGGGGGTAGCAGGGTTGGAAAGGAAGCCTGCCTGCTGGCTCCATTCTTCTTCAAGTAAAAGCAGGCATGGATGGGGAATTTCCCTGGCAGTCCAGTGGTTAAGATTCCACCCTTACAACTCGGGGGGCGTGGGTTCAATTTCTGGTCCTGGAACTAGATACCATATGCTGTGCTATGCTGCGCTTAGTCGCTTAGTTGTATCCCGCTCTTTGAGACCCCATGGACTGTAGCCTGTCAGGCTCCTCTGTCCACGGGATCATCCAGGCAAGAATACTGGAGTGGGTTGCCGTGCCCTTCTCCAGGGGATTTTCCCCACCCAGGGATCGAACCCAGGTCTCCCACCTTGCAGGAGGATTCTTTACCATCTGAGCCACCAGGGAAGCCCATGTTGTGCAGCATGGCCCCAAAATTTAATGAATAAGTACAATAAAGAAAAAAAGCAGGCATGGATTCAAATGGTTCTCACAAGTCAGCCCTTTGGCTTTCATCCCTATTTCTTAAAACTCCTGGCATGGATATCTAGCATCAAAAACTCATTTCCCTATTTGACAGTAGACGTTCTCTCCTCCCATCTTACAGCTGAATAAAAACTGTATCCAGGGTTTCTACTCCTCTCAAAGTCTCAGAGCACTAGGGCAAAAGGAGAGAAAGAAGGAATGGAAACTGCAAACATCCCTTTCCCCTTTCATTGCTCTGGTCAGTAGAGGTCTGCCTGTCTGGACCAAAACCTGATCTGTGCATCCAAGTACCCAGAAGCAGAGGCACATCAACAGGAGCCCAGGGACTTCACTGTCACGTAGCCCAGGAATCCCCTGCAACGTCACACTACCTGACTACTGTTCCCTTGTGCCAGGGCTGTACCCAGGACCCTGTCAGCAACCTGGAGAGTCCCTGCATGACTCCTTCAGTGACAGCAGCCTCAGCCAGTCTGGAGCCCAGGTGGTATACCCAGCGCTCAAGAGCAGAAGTGTCTCTACTCTGACTGAGAAGGTGGGTCCCAGCCCTGCAGGGAAGGGAGTGCAGGGGCATTCTCTGGGGATGGGCCTCTCCTGTCTATAGCTTTGTTTTGGGGGGTAGTATTCATGTGATTGCCCTCTCCACTCCCTGTTGTTGTTGTTGAGTCACTAAGTCATGTATGATTCTTCGCAACTCGGTGAACTGCGGCACACCAGGCTTCTCTGTCCTTCAGTATCTCCCAGAGTTTGCTCAAACTCATGTCCATTGAGTCAGTGATACTATCCAACCATCTCATCCTCTGTCACCTCCTTCTCCTCCTGCCTTCAATCTTTCCAAGCATCAAGGTCTTTTCCAATGAGTCGGCTCTTCATGTCAAGTGGCCAAAATATTGGAGCTTCAGCTTCGCTCCCTAGTGCCAGGTTTTAAACCTCATCTGTAAAATTTGCAGCCATACTCCCTTCAAAACCCATCTCATTTGTTATCTCCTCCAGGTGGTATTCCTTGATCTATTCATTTTCAAAATGAATTTCTACCTTTTATCCACTGTTATTATAAAAATCAGGACTGTGTCTTTCATCAAGCAATTGTTATTATGTCTTCTTCTCTGTTGTGATATCTGTGCCTTAATTCTTTTCCCAGCCCGTGTGGTGCATTGCAGATGGGTCCATTTGCACCTTTCATCTCACTAGAGTGTAAACTCCATGAGGGGGGAGATGGAGGTCTTCCTTTCTGGATTTCCCACCTCACAAGCCACCCAGGAAGTCTATGCAGCTTTAAATTAAGCACAGTCCTGATTTCACTCTTTGCCTTTTGTTTTATTCACTCAGCTCCCTAATCGTCCACCTTATTCTATCCCATTTTTCATGTGGAGTTTGAAGATCTACTTTTCCCCTCTGATTCTGAATTTAGAACTCATTTAACAAGTTAGATTAATGGGGAGCCAGTACCAGCCAATTATTATGTATATTTTATGTGAGATCCATCCCTCAACACTGGAAGGATGGACTGGAGTGTCACAAGGTAACCCTACCGATCACACACTCTGTCTTCATTACAGTGCCTACCAGTTGTCAACAGTAGGGACAGTCCCCCAGAGGTCCAGTCCATCTTCTGTAAGAGTACCAGTCTGCAAAAAAAATTACAATGGGTTTTAGCAGAAGATTTAGAGCTTTTAATTATAATTTACACAAAACCCAAGCTGCTAAGAAACCAAAGTATGTTTAGCTGTCCCAAGCCCTTTCTTTTTACATTAGATGTTTATTAAATTTTTTTCATTGTTATTTATATTTGTAGTAAGTGTGATACTCAGCTCTCCATTAGTTTTTTTTT